>JAVSBV010027182.1:0-11813 GCA_033117975.1 Parotocinclus spilosoma | reverse complement strand
CATGGTCATAATGGGGTATTTTGTGTAGAATTTTGAGGAAAGAGATTAATTTAATACAATTTTGAATACGGCTGTAACGTAACAAAATGTGGAAAAAGTGAAGCGCTGTAAATACTTTCCGGATGTGGATGGGCCATCCCTGATTAAAATGGATCGGTTTACAATGGGAATCTGATATCATACATAAGTGCATATATTATCTTATGACTACTTAGATAATGTATGCATATGCATAAAGAAAAACAGAATAACAACTCTGAATTATCATGTGAATTAACAATATCCGTACATCATCAGAAAGTTTTTCTGGTGCAGAGATAAAACTGACTGGTCATATTTAATGTGTTCAAGTCTTTGATCATTTTTTTAAATGTTTCGTGAGTAAGAGACATTAAAACTTACCCTGCAATAGTCATCTATAAAGCGTAGTCTCTTCATGGCCACGTCACGTACATGACTCCGTCGAAAAAGAATTTTACCTTGAGGAGGAAAGAATGGAGTGAGTATTAAGGTCAAACTCAGCTTTCTGTAAATCCTGCACAATAAACTGACAGTACAAGAAGAATTGATAGCCTTTATTTGTATTAGCCATTATGAAAATGCCTATTGATCCTAATGACTAACAAAAGACATAATTTATATGAACAGGGCACTGGTATTTATTTAACGTCACATTAGGAAATAATGTTACTAGTCAAACACACTCATACTGGGACAATTCAGAGCTACCATTCTACTGCCAATATCTGTACACTTATTCTCGGTCTTCCACCTGTTTGTTACCTCTTGCTCCAAACCACAAATCACTATTAACACTGAACAGCTCTACTTTCAGAAGTCACTCTGCACTCTTCATTGAGCAATTAATTTGATAACTATGTAAATAAGTTTATGTTTATTGGGTAATACATAAAGAATATGGCAAATTGAAATGAATGTCATCGTGTGGGTGATAAAATGATTTAGACCAACCCTTGAACAAAACAATTCTTGATCTACAGTACCTTAAAAGAAAAATAAGAAAACTATCATGCTAAACACATTTTATTACCAAAGGCAATGAATAAAATAAATAAAATAAATAAAATATTGTTTAGAGTGTCCAGATCTACCCTCCCACATATCTTTAGCGAACAACCCAGTAGATCAGCAGTTTCTGAAATAATCAAACCAGCCCATCTATCACCTACAACCACTCCACGTTCGTACTCAATTACATCGCCTTTCTTCCCCATCCTGATGTTCGGTTAGAACTTAGACAATTGTTTTGACCATGTCTGCATATCTAAATGCATTAAGTTGCTGCCATGTGATTGTCTGATTAGATATTTGCATTAACGAGCAATTAAACAGGTGTACCTAATAAAGTGACCATGTTCGATATATGATGCTTTAAAAGCCAACATGCACATAATTTTAAAAATCATGGCATGTCGTCCAACCTATTATAATAACCCACTATTATAATAATACACTAATTCTGACTTTATTATTTTTAGATAAATAAAGAGACACAAAGTTTGAGATTAATATTGTATTTTATTTGTACGAGGAATTTTTCTTTTAAGTGTACGTACTGCTGCTCCAATATGACACACTTTTATTTTTATTATGCTACTGTCTTAGTTGTCCATGTTGATTTTATTACAATAAATATTATCATGTACCATGAGAAGTATTCATGTTTAGTATACATACAGCCTTAAAAGGAAATTTGTCAAGAATAGAAATGGATGCTGAGCTCCAAGTCATTCTAACCCCGCTGTACTGCATGGCATGGTTTACTGTGAATACGTTGATTTTAATGCCACGATATATTCATTTTATGAATACTGTTCATTTTATGATATTGTTTATCAGTGTGCGAGTCCAAGCTTGTAAAATTGGGATCACAACTAGGATACATAAATTAAAGACTGTATATATTTCTACAGTATCCCACTCCAGTGAGTACACCACTATTTTATTATACCTTTTCATGTGACCCGTTAGTGTTACGAGGTCTCAGGTGTGAATGGGGAGCAGGAGTGGTAAAATTGGTGTTATAGTTCTAACACTGTTCACTGCAAGTTCTACATGGCACCTTATAGCAAAGAACTCTTGTGGCCTAGAGTATAAGAATAGTGTCAACACCTGAAAGTGGTGCAGTATTGTGGCTCCGATCATAAAGCGGTTTAACAGGACAGGCTCGTCTCAGAACAGGCCTCGCCATGGTCGACCAGTTAAGTGCATGTGCTCAGCATTATATCCAGAGATTGGCTTTTGAAAATAGACATACGAGTGCTGCAGAGGTTGAGGGGAGGGGGGGTGGGGGTGTCAGCCTGCCAGTGCTCTGACCATATGCCACATGATGTCTCAAATTGGTCTGTATGGCTGTCCCAGAAGGTAGCCTCTTCTAAAAGACGACGCACAAGAAAGCCCACACACAGTTTGCTGAAGACAGACAAAAAACATGGATTACTGGAACCATGCCCTGTGTTCTGATGAGACCAAGATAAACTTATCTAGTTCAGATGGTGTCTTGGCAACGGTCTAGTATGGTGGTGGGAATGTCATGGTTTGACAAAAAAAAAAAATGGTAGCCACATACAATATAGACACTTTGGGCACAATGGTGCAACATTTTGTGGATTTATTCAATATAAATTGCTCTTTTTGTATCCAGTGGCACATTTAGTATTTCGGACGACTCCCGAGCACTGAATTCAAGCCACAATACACACTAAAGACGCAAATGATCATAAATTAGTCTGAATCAAAATACCTGAGGAGATCATATTTCCCTATGTTGAAGAAGAAATGCCTTTGAAGTGGGTGTTTCAATATGATAATGACCCAAAACAACATCTAGGATACAGACAAACAAACTTGAGATAATCAAGTGGCCAGGTCGATTCTCTAACTTCAATCCAATAGAGAACTTGTTGGGTGACATAAAAAATGCCGTTTTGGGGCAAAACACAAAAATGAAGAAGATCTGTGAAATGTAATAATAATAATGATAATAAAAATTTATTTATAAGCGCCTTTCATGACACCCAAGGACACTTTACAATTCAAACAAAAACATAATCAAACAACGTACACCCCAGAAACAAATAAGGAATAAATATAGAATACATTTAGAAATAAATAAAGAATCAAAAAGAAATAATTAACCTTAAAGTAGCTTATAAAGTTAAAACTATGAATTTGGAAACGCAATGTTAAACAAGTATGTTTTCAAGTGCCTTTTAAAAGCGGTTATGGATGAGCATGTACGGAGATACAGAGGGGTCGAGTTCCATAACTTTGGACCGACAACACTGAATGCTCTTTCACCATACATGCGCAGCTTCACAGAAGGAACTGCAAGCAAGTGAGCATCAGCTGAACGGAGGGAGCGAGAGGGGCCATTAGTCCAGAGAGGGACAATTAGTGATACTTAAAGAGAAAATCTGCTTTTGCCTTGTTTAGAGCAGTTTTATATGTCAGGATGTGATCTTTGTAGGCATCTACATGTACTGTTAACTTGCTTCTTCTGCAGAGGCGCTCAAGCTGACGGCCTTTAGTCTTCATTAACCTAAGTTCAGGGGTAAACCAGGGGGCGGGGTGACGAAAGCTCACAAGCCGTGTTTTTAGAGGGGCATGCATATCTAGGGCATCTGAGACAATGCTGTTGTAGTAGTTAACCAAAGCCTCTGGAGATGATACAGGCATTGGAGCTGGTGATTGTTCAAGGGTACTCATAGAAGCAGGCGGACTGACATTTCTAATATTTCTAAACGTGATGCTATGAAGGTTTTGTTTTCTTTCCGAATGAGGGGGCAATGGCAGTTCAAATAGAACTGCTCCATGATCAGAAATATGCAAGTCCATAACATGTAGATTCGAGGGCGAAACACAAGGAGTTGTACAAACAAGGTCAAGAATGTGACCCTTACTGTGAGTGGCAGAGGTTACATGTTGGGTGAGATCAAAACAATGTAGCAAATTAAGAACGTCAGCAGAATTAGTACATTTAGTAGAGTCGATATGAATATTGAAATCACCAAGCACTAACATTGAAGGGAAAAGAGGACAGAGTGAAGCTAGCATTTCAGAAAATTCTGACCAAAAAATTGTTCACAGAATTCGTTTTAGGTGGACGATAGACCAGTAAAACCAACAAAGGCTTTGCCCCAGCAACTTTTAAAGCAATACATTCGAATGATGATGAATGAACAGGCACAGACTAGACCCTGTAGCTGGAACGGTATAACACAACAAGTCCACCTCCATGACCAGTGGTACGCGACTTATCAATATATTGATAGCCAGGAGGCGTGGCTTCATTCAGTGCCATTTATTCATTTGGCTGCTTCCAAGTTTCAGTCATCAGAAGAAAGTCAGTGTTTTTATCCGTGATGACTTCGGCTATGAAAGCTGCTTTATTATTAAGTGAGCGGACATTTAGTAAAGCGAACTTTGAGGGTATATCCAGCATAAGAGACAGGTTAGGAAGTCGAGGTACTTTCAACAATAACGAATGATCCACTAAGGGCTTTGTCTTCAAACGACGACGATGGCTTAGACTAAGTGTGATGAATGGATCCAGTATCAGATGCGAAATAGTCCAGAGTTGATGCAGTATGACGAGATCCACGATGTATATAACGTGGACGGCGAGCTATAGCCAAGCTTAAACAGTTTTGGAACAGCGCAGGAGGAAGCCTGTAGTTTCTGCTGTTTAGCTTCAGAAATTCGCCAGCAGTATAAGAGATGGTCATGTTAAATGATTGAAGAGACTTGGCCATCACAGTTAAAACAATGATGTACTTCACTGATAGGCACCAGCAACCAGACCGCAGTTAAGACAGCGAACTTACTGACTAACTTTCTCGTATGGGGCAGGTTAATGCCGGGTGGGATGTGAAATGGGAAAGCTCGTGTTACGCAGGAATCAGTGTATATGCGGTATTAATAGCGCAGCAGACTGCAAGCCGACAGCAACGATAATTATCCATAGTATATCTTGTAGTTTGCAGTAGCAAAGAAAGTTAATGCTAAAATGGCACTTTAAGCACTATAAAATTACTTAAACTAAGTAAAACTCCAATGCAAAGCGGCAGCCAAACGCACACAGCGTACTTGCAACCCGGAAAACGAGTCTAATCATCCCGGACAGGAATACCTGTTCAGAGGTACCAGAAGTTGACTCCACAATTTGAACGGAATGTGGAGTATTAAATTTACTTTAATTATTTTGCACTTTATTCCCTACTTTAACGCACTTCTATTCTTTTAACGCAACTGTTTAGGCACACTGATCAATGTTTTGTCCACTAGCAACTCCTTATCCAATTATTGTCTGTGATGAGCATCCAGGACACTGCATTTAGTCAATCAGGCAGGGAATTTACAGTCTGGCAGACATTGCCGTAATGACTGTAAAATAATCAAATAAACACCCACTAGGTGTAACATGGGATGTATCCTGGTCTGCTGTGCCTGACAGACCCATCCCCCATCCTAAGGAGAGCTGAAACTTGGAAGCCTCTGACGAGGCTTCTCTGCATATCTACCCAGGCGATGCTGAACCACGCTGCTTCGTATCCCTTTAATGGTGTGGAGAGATTTCAGCTGTTTTGAGTTGGTGGCAATACATGTCATTGTTGCACACATCAGGCACCTGGTAATGACCAGTAATGATAAACACTCTGTAATGACCAGGAGGCATCGGGCAACTGGTAATGACCAGGTAATGTTAATCACCAGGTAATGACCAGGAGTGGTCACCTAGTAATGATAAACAGGAAGGGTAAGGCACCCGGTAATGACCATCAAACATCCTGAGCATCATCAGTCCAGGTATGTGAGTATGTCTGTGTTGTCTGATGACCCCACATTACCGTAGTAGAAAGCAAAGGGAAGAGGTGCAGTGTCTTGGAGAGAGAGAATAAATACAAGTTTAGCCAATACACTAATATTTTACCCATTATCTGACACAAATTAAATCAGTTTATTAGATTCAGTGGTTCAAACATCTAGCAATGAGATATGAAAAGGAACGCTAGCCAAAGGTTATTACATTAATTTCAATATAATTGCTTTTATATATATATATATATATAAACAAACATTTACACGTGTATCAAAATGAACACAATTCTAAACAAGTGATTACATGGTATGTTGAAAAGATGTGTAAATACCTAATAATTAATAATACGAAGACAAATCTATAGACCATAGATTTTACATTTTATTATAAGGACAGACATATTCCAGATTTTGCTGGTATAATTCAGATTTCACTGTTTAGCCAATGATGGTAAGACGTCCTGGCTCAAATGCAGCAAATGAGACGCAAACCATTTACATTTTTTAGCAGACACCCTTATCCAGAGTGACTTACAATTCATGCAGTCCTGCAATTTAAACAATGGTGGGTTAAGGACCTTGCTCAGGGACCCAACTTGGGCAGCTTGGCAGTGGGTTGGATTTGAACCCTGAACCATCAGAGTCCAGTACCTTAGCCGCTAGGCTACCACAGCCCCCATTTACATTTATATTATTTAGCAGACACCCTTATCCAGAGCGACTTACAATTAATACAGTCCTACAATCCAAACAATTGTGGGCAGAGGTCCATAGTCCAGTACCTTAACCACTAGGCCATCACAGTCCCATGCTGTCCCATGCCCAAACCATGAAGTATTGTGGTCTGATTTGTCTACAAGTTCTTTTTTGTTGTTTTTTGTTGTTTTTTTCTCTCAATAGAAAGCAGCAATGTAGACAAGCAGCAATGTTCTTTGTGGACACCAAGATTTTTCCTTGCAATCCTAACCTGCATAGTACTGCTTCTCAGTGTTCTCTAGAGAGTCGAGTCTAGAACATTAACATTTTCCAATGTAAGATGTCGTTCGTTTCTTAGAATTTAGTCTGGATTCCTTTGTGTCCTCCAAAACTATTATACGCCTTGCTCTTGAAGTGACCTTTGAACCACACCTGGTGAGTGTAACAATGATCATGAATTTCCTCCATCTGTACACAATTTGTCTGAATGTGAATAGACATATGTGGACATAATACAAACTTTTTAGAAGTGAGTCTGTAGCCTTTTCCTGACTAATAAACGCCAACAACTGTGAATCTCCTTTTGTCCGTGCCATGATGTGCATCCACAAACTTTCTGCATGTAATTGTGCAAACGTAAAATTTAGCTCTCAGCTAGATGTTTTCACACACATGGTCAAAGCTGTGTACTTAAAATTACACGCAGCATGTTTGTGGATGTACATGATGGCACAGACAAGGGAGACTTCTCAGAAGCTCAGAAACAGGTGTTATTGGTGTTCATCAGTCTGGAAAAGGCTACAGAACTGTCTCCAAGGAGTCTGGACTCACATCAAGACAAATGGAGGAAATTCAAGACCACAGTTACACTCCCTAGGTGTGGTTGAAAGGTCACCCCAAAAGCACGGAGTCTAATAGTCTGGGAGGACGCAACTTCTACACAACTAAAGACCTCTCACATTGGATAATCTTTACAAATGCACAACTGTGTTCACAAATGTCCATGCCTCACTAAACATTTCCAGCGTTTAGCAGACACTTATCTGAAGCAATCTGCAATCAAGCTGAGTAGTTAAGGGTTCAAAGCCTCAATCAAGACCACAACTGAAGAACCATTATCTGAACTTCCACCCAGAGAATTTAAAACCCAAGTCAAAGCTGTCCTTTAATCTGCTAACTTTCAATGATCAGGCCCACAATCACCACGTACCCCTGTTGAACAAAAACAGTGAGGATTTAGTTATTCTGCGCTATAACTGAACTAGTGATAAATACGGGGTGGGGGTGGGGTTTACTATCGATATACCAATCTCTTATCATTATCAATGTGCCTATTACTGGTAAATAAAAGATACTAATATCATCTGTGTAAGCAATCTGGCTATTCACATCATCTACAGAAGTGGTAACAAATTAAGCCAAACCCAATAATACTAACACAACCAGTAAGATGGAAGATTGTGTAAAGGATCTGTAAATTGATGTCTTGTAGCTTTCTTTTACTTGATTCAGATGAAACAAAATTGTTACTTGTTGGATCCAAGTCCGTGAGAGAAAAGTTACCTTGGATAAGTTAACTAAACCTTAACACTTTCTCTGTAACTTCCAGGTCAGAGGAAATAAACTTGGGTGTCACAATAGATTCAGATCTCTCTTTTGATGACACGTTAATAATATAACTAGAGTAGCTTTTTTTCATTTACATGACAGCTCTAAAATAAGAAATAAGAAACGGTAATGATGCAGAAAAACATATTCTTGCATTTGTAACTTCTTGGTTAGATTATTGTTACACACTTCTAGCTGGATGTTCAGGTAGATTCATAAACAAACTACAGTTGGTTCAGAATACAGCAGTTCGAGTGTTAACTAGAACTAAAAGTCTGATCATATAATAGTCCTGTTTTATCGGCTCTACACTGGCTGCCATTTAAATTCCGTATTAATTACAAAATACTTTTACTAACATATAAAACACGGTCTGGCTCCAGAGGATCTTATCAAACTTATTGAGCACAACAGCCCAGCACTTTTACTTCGTTCACAGAATGCAGGGTTACTTATAGTTCCTAGAACAAAATAGATCACGGCAGGTGGAAGAGCTTTTTCTTACAAAGCTCCGCAACTTTAATATAATCTTCCTGCCCCTGTTCGAGATTCAAACTCAGGCTTTTGAATAGTCTTTGTACAAGCTAACTGCACTTCCTGTTCTTTTTACTCTGAGGTTCACCCGAGGTCAAATGCTGCAAGTCGAGACTGCCGTGCCAACAAGCTGCTCCTGTAAGATGTTGTTGAAAGGTCAAGATCTCCACACGGATAATTAAGAAGTCCAGTAATATATATTGTGCTTTCTGTATAATTGTTTTATTTTAATTATAGGCCAGGCCACCCAAAGAGATCCTTGTTGGGTCCTCTCAAGGTTTCTTCTTCTATTTGTAAAGGGAATTTTCCTTTCCACAGTCTTGCTCAACAGGGTTTTGATCTGTTACGTTTGAACTCTGTAAAGCTGCTTTGAGACAATGTTCATTGTAAAGTGCTGTATAAATACATTTTGAATTGAATTAGGCTAATTAATAACCCTAACTTGGCCTGATCTGAGTATATGTATGATAAGTAGCCTTGTGTATCGATATAACTTTGTGTCTGTCATTAAATGGGCCACTGATGCTAATGGAAACGCTAAAGAAACAAAAAAACAAACATTTTTAATTTGTAGCCATGTTCTCCTTGGGCTGTTTTCAGTCTTTTGTTTAGAGATTTTCTCAAGAACAGAGCAGTTGCTATACATGCTTTTTAATACCAATTTGCACATAGATATCTCCTCAAATATTTGTCACTTCACTGTCTGGGCATCACATTAGCTAGGTCTAGGGCTACGCCTCCTGACAGCAAGAAGGTCCAAATATTAGGGAATATTTAATTACAGAATATTTACTTTTGATATTTAACTTTTTGATATTTAAACTTAATTTGATATTTAACTTTTGTGGCCAGTACATATACACAACTAATCTTTATGTAATCTTGTATATAGATGTAACGTTGTGTGTATAGCTGAAATGGCCAATGATGCTAATAGCAATGTTTAATAATCCACATAAACAAACACACTTCACTATCCCTATACTGCAAAGCCTCCCTCATTGTTGTCGTCCATTTTCCCTTCTCCTCAGCACACATTTATGCTGAGTTGGAATGGCGTAATAGCCATGTGAATTCTGACTGTTTATCAGGTTTGGACCGGGAATGTTTCAATACCACATACGAAAGTGGCCCATATTATAACTAAAAATGTCAGCTTCAATGTGCTTTTCTTCGTTCACACACATATTATCACACAACACTGGATTTTGGACACTTTTACCTACCGTTTGAATGTATTTTAAGTGATACATTATAGCGAACATACCATTATCTGTGTTTTGTCAGTTAATACCCAGTCTATATTAATCACTATATTAGAAGTGATGTCATAGCCGGATACAATTTAAATAGATGTGTAGAGTGGAACTGGGTTGGATTTATTAGAAACAGTGTGACTTTAAGCAAACAAAAGGAAGACAAGAGTGGAAGAAGAGAGAGAAGCAGAGTCAGCAAGGTTAAAAAATGAGTGTCATATTCTCTCTCTCTCCTTCTGCATTATGCATCACTCTCCCAAGCTTCTCCTGATGATTCTTCGACCCACTAACAGCAAGTGTACCTGAGTGTGTGTGTGCATTCGTGAGAGCAGCCAGGGGATTAGAAATGGTCCTGAGCAACTGTTTAAATGATGTACCACAGGTAGTATTGCTGTCAGCACACATTTGTGACTGTATTCATGAGTGTAGATGGATTGATTGGTTGAGGAGCACAAACTGTTTACCTGGAAGAAAAGGGATAATGCGCTTTTTGGGGTCCTTTTGCCCTCCCTCGATTGGGAACTTGTCAAGAAGCTGCATCTAAAACAGAAGAAAACACAGCAGCACTATAATTTACGAGGATCTATTTTTGTGCACTGACATACAACGCTGTATGGTTAAAACATTAAACATAGAAATTTGTTTACAATACAGCAACAACATTTTACATATTAAGAATGTACTACAATTAAAGCACATAACATATCTTATCATATAACATATCCTCCTAAAGGTGCTTCAATAATAGATCAATCTTAAACTTAACAGGTCTTAGAACAGAGCCCTGAGGAAACTTGAAACAAAGGTAACATCATTCTACACATACAATGCATTGTTTTAATATATATGTGTCTGCAAATGAGAAAAGTGATTATAGACAGTAAACAACTGGCCTATGCTTCAATTGTCAGGGTGAAACATAACCCACGCTGCTTCGACTTGAAGGAAAAGGAGAACGAAAGCTCTCATATCCTGCGAGATTGGTGACAAAATCCAATTAAAAAACATTGCGTGTTTCTCTCTTTTTATTATTTCTGGGATTATCTGCCAGGTCACAACCTTTCTGCTGAGAGTCACTGTTTGGGTCGCTCAATACACCAACCCATTAATCACATCCCTCCTAGCAAGCACTAGCCATTCCTGCCACTAACGAGTGCATTTGTGGCCATGTCTATGGCTGTGTGTTTGTAAATCCCTTTGTCAAAAGATCCGTAATGGTAGCTTTATAAAATAACATACTACCCAGCATAGAATTCTGACACAAAAGCTTATTTCAACCCATTACAGTTATACTCCTTCGCATAATTGCCCATTCGAAAAGGTTACGCCAGAGTTCCAGACATGACAGCCTCGGTTAAAATAGAACAAGACAGCGAATGTTTAGGAAGAGAACCAAAGCCCTGCTTCATGGGGGGTCCCCAGACGGCACAGTGTCTACAGGTGCCTGCAGGTTTCAAACTAGCGAACAATAATGTATTTACAATCTAGCCTTTATTTGTTACAGGTAGACATTAGGGGATATCAAATGCTTCTTTTTTAGTTGCTTCATATTCATTTTGGAATATCCCCTAATTTTTGTGAGCAGTGTATTGTGAACTGGATGATGCACTGTCAAAGGTGCTATTGGTGATCCAGTGAGCAGATACTCCAAATACAGTCAAATCCGGTTAATGGGACCACATCGGGACGCGATCGTTTTGGTCTTAATAACTGGCTGGTCCGAATAAACGAGCATGCCATATGTTACAAGACGGGACGTGTTATGTAACATATTAAATGTTTGTTAAACCTTTATTGTGTAATTTACACGTACAGTGAGTCCAAGAAGTATTTGATCCCTTGCTGATTTTCTTCGTTGGCCCACTAATAAAGACATGA
>JAVSBV010027171.1:0-11814 GCA_033117975.1 Parotocinclus spilosoma | reverse complement strand
CCAATATGGTGGAGTCCCCCAGGTCTGGCTTTACACACCCCAGACTATCATAGGTAACTTGGACGCGTGTGTGTGTGAGTGAGAGAGAGAGAGAGAGAGAGAGAGAGAAAGATCTTTCTGTTCTCTGTCTTTGTTATTCAGAAAAGTTTCTCACTCTCTCTGTGCTTGGAAATGTAATATTTTGACACTGAGTCCCACTCCTTGAATTCCAAATCAAATTGAAACCTCCTCTTTCTCATACACACTGTCTAAAATCCATGGCATAACCCTGCAGAAATTCTAAAAATATAAAAAATAAAACATGTAATATTAACCTGTTAATAATTTTTACTTGCTGTAATATACGTAGCACCACATCAAAACTGGATTTGTTAAATAAATCACTTACAAGCTGAATAAGCAGTCTGTCTTTACAAGCGTGTGCTGTTGTTTTCCATGCATGTTTAGTCTAGTCCTTGTGTACACCAGAAAACAAAAACAACCCTCACCCCGCACTTTCATTATGAAATGGCTTGAGGGCTAGTTTTTTAGCCAAAACATGAACAAATATGAATGTTCTTGCACTTTAAATACAGCAGCATGTTTGAAAAATGGCCTGTCAGGGTTTAGCATTTAGCCAAGCAATCATGGTCTGCAGGAGACAAGAGGGGTGAGGAATGGACTTTAATAAAGTGATACTGCAGAGTTGAGTCCAGAAGCCACTCGCTGGCCTTCACAGTTCCACTACATGGATAAACTCACATTGATATCTGTGGGCTCCAAACCACTCACCTTAGCAGCACTCACTACCGTCTTGTAAAATTTTACTCTCGCAGATACCCATTTATCATAAATCACCTTTACCACTCACTCCACCCTGCCTGAATTTTGTTCCTCGCCATTCCACCACCTTAAAATCCTCTAATAGCACTCGACCCACTGCATTTCAACTCATTCACTTAAACCACCTCTACTCCTTCCAGTTTTTTTTCACCACATTACCCCTCCTTTAAGCACATGTACTCCATCTTGCTTCATGTTACTTTTATTTCTATTCTGTCTAGTTTATACCTACATCTCCAGGCTTTGCCTCAACCTGCCCTCTAATTAAACTAAAGATCCCAATGTCATCCACGAACATCATAGTCCACAGACTCTTCTGTCTGATATCTTACTTTAACCTGTCCATAACCACTGCAAAAAAGAAATTGCTCAGAACCATTCTGTGATCCGATCCCCTCCTCCACTTTAACCCATCTATCACTTCTACTACACACTTTGCCCCTTTTATACTGTTCTCATACATATCCTGCAACACCCTCACATTCTCTGCTACTCCCAACTCTCTAGTACATTACCACGCCTCCTGCTTCTGCATCATTTCATAAGATTTTTCTAGATCCACAAATAAACAATGCAACTAAATGTGGGCTTTTTGTTTACTTCTTCGTGAACACTTTTGGCGCACCACTGCATATGTAGTGTCCTTTATTGGCATCAAACCATATATCAAGTAATCCTGGCTGTTCAGCTTTATGCCTTAGTATTATATGTAGCTCTTTAACTCAACTCTTATTATTATTATAATTTGGCACTATGCCACATCTACACTGTTCAGACAATCTGTCACTTTCCAAAAATTTTTTTAACCATCTAGTTAAAAACTCAACTGCCATTTCAGAACTGGTATTTTATCTCAGGCAACCACTTTTCCACACATAATTCTCTTCATAGCTGTCTTCACTTCAACCTTGCTAATCCATCACATTTCCCGATTCACTATCTCTGCATCATCTAACCTCCCTCAACTTTCATTCATCAGCTTCTTAAAGCAGTTTTTCCACCTTCTTAACACAGTCCCCTTTCTTGTCATAATTTTTCCATGTGCATCCTTTATCAATTTAACCTATTGTGCATGCTTAACAGCTCAGTCTTTCTGTCTGGTCAACACTGCAGTCATGTCTATAACTATCAGAAACAGGCAGAATGTATTGCAGGCTCACTTGATACCGGCTGGAAACTCAGTTTCACAAAGCAATATGTGATCTTTTTTACACTACATATTTGTATTATCATTCCTTTCAGTTTAATTGCCTTTTAAACAGAAACGTTATCTTTTCTTCACTTACCATTCTCTTTATCTGTCTTTTTGTGCATTTCAATGTAATCTTATATATATATGTAGTATTTCCTGCACTTCTGTTTGGCTTTGACACTTTTGTGATTTCTCTTAAATTGATTCATTTGTTTTACCCTTCTGCATGCATTCCTTTATCTCATATTTTTATATGAGATATATATTTCCAATTTTCTCTTAGAATTTAATTAATTTAATTTCATTAGTTCAAATTCTTCTAAATGCTTTTCAGTATAACTCTCTTTGACTATTTATCTTAGAAACAGACACAAACACACACTGACATGTTCATGAAATGCCATACTGGTTGCCTCTCTGCAAAGGTCCAACCCTGAACAATGAAATTGTTTAGCTTTATGCACTTTCTTAAATGTGGAGGCTAGACATGAGTTAAAACTCAGTTTATCAGGATCCTGTAGGCCAATCAGCTCACAAATTCTGGACCTGAAAGGCAGGGTAAATAATGAAATTCAGCATTGGGGCCATAAACCTGGTAGACCAGGCATTGTTTAAGCAAAGGGGTGCTTCTTACCCTTTCGCAAATGGGTCCCTCACAAAGGTAATGCAACTCAAACCTCACCTCACCAAAACATGTGCCAGGGTGGCTAAGTGGCACTGTTAACAGCACTGTTTAAGTAGGAGACTGGGTCTAAAGTGTACATACAGACATAGTTGCCCCCATGTGACAGGGACAGGGATGTGATTGTCCCTCCTACATGCCTGTTATGTGCAGATTGGACAACACTTTACCTCTTTAAAAAAAGCTCATAACCACTGCAGCAAAAATGTCTGTCATATTGTAATTTATAATGTATGCCCAGGAAATCAAATTTAAGTGACTTGAAAATTGTATTTGAAAAATTTAAATAAAAAGACAATGTGCAATGTGTTTTAATGTGTAAGAAATGCCATATTTAAAGTTTTAATTTTTATAAATGTTTTCTTCAGTATAGTTTTCACAATATTATGTGTCTTTTTTCTCTTATGATCTCACTGTATATTTTCAAAAGAAAGAAACACTTTACACTTCTTAAAAACTTCTCTCTGTTTGAGATTCTCTATTTTAGTTTTGTTTCCTTTTACATTACACAAAAACGCACAAAAAGGACAAGCAATGCCTTAACTGACTGCACCTGATGTACCTCTTCAAAGGCACTGCAAACATAATGGCATTGTCAAATACCATTAAATACCCTGACAGGCAGGAGCAGGTATTTTGGGAAATGGTACATTTTAGACGTGTCACCTTGACATGCACCCCTCCTGTCACTCTTTGATGGACACTGTACTATGCAGACAACACCCTACAATAACTTTAGGGTTAAAATGAGTGGTTGCTTTGTTCATGCCCTTTTATTTTTTGTGTAATTCTTAGGAATTGGTCTTGTTTATATGAAGTAACAGTTGTGTATAGAACATTTATTTTGTTTAGCACTGCCTGTTTTGAAGACTGAAATACTTATGTAGAATATGTTTATACTGAGTGAACCAGTGGCTGCTGTTTAAAATTGTAAATAATATTTAAGCAGTTTTCAGCCCCCTACACAGCTTATCAAAAGGGACACAATGTGACAAACAACTGAACAATCTAGCACATACAGTGAAAGAACATACCTTTGCAACTGTCTCATGAAGTTTGAAGGTCTGGTCCAATGTTTCTGCAAATGAAGACCCAAAAGGGAAGAAGGCCTCTGAGATGAAATGGGTTCTCTGGATAAAACAGAACCAACATAAAGGTAAAATCATTTGAGTAATTCAAATACACCTGATGACATGAATTTCCTTTATTATTATAGCAGCCATGAACTGTGTTTCTCACTACAATAGCACAGTACATATCTTATTTAAACAGAAAATGCAATTTTCTCCTCCAAGGACACCAGAAAAGCTGCTATCATATCCTATCCATCCATTTCAAAAGCCACAGCAGGCCACCAGGTATGCACTTCAAGGCTAACAAATGCATACTCATATATACCACTTGTTAGGCCTCTGAATGATTAAGTTGTATCATGAAGTGCCTTTCTGTTCTAAACAAGCTTAATATTGGTTGGGTGCCTTTGAATCCTTACTCTAGTATGTAAGAAAGCAGGGTTTTGCCACGTGAGAAATGTACATGACTCTTACGTCAACCAGTGGTGGATTTAACAATTCAATTTACACCAGTTGCAAACTATTATCATATACCAGCACAACAACAGTTGTTTTGGGGTTTCCAGAATTACAACGGTGTTGAACAACTACATCCAAAGTCTAAAATCAGAGTGGTACAAAGCAGTTTGCATTGGACTCTAAATTAGTGAAAACATTTGAAAATGCGTCCTGTTTGAAAAATTGTGCCGACTTTGGCAGTGATAGCTCTATGCATAAGGTCCTGGGACATGGATTCACTGATTACTTTTAAGCACTTGAGAAAGGAACTGAACTCTGCCAGTTTTGTTAGCTGGGTTAATTTAATGTAGGTTACGATATGATAGACAGTATATATTAAACTCATTTTACAGTAATTTTACAGTAAATTCAAAAATGGATTTGTCAGACTATATCCCCATCATAAATTGTAAGTTATATTGTAAGATAGTATAATAGGAAGCAACCTGGATAATTTTGTAGTTTCAACTAAGTCATTCATGGCCACAGTAACACTGTAGAGAATGCAGTCCTCCCTCAATATAGCTTCTAATAAGCCACATAGTTGTGATGTATGTAGGTCCACAAATCTTGGATTATGCTTTGTATATTACTTTTGTTTTTTTTTTATCCACAAAGGCATGTGTGCACACAGGACTGGTTGTTCTGCAGTGAAACACACCAGTTGCCTAAAGAAAATAATAGGCTGTGGCATGTGTTGAAAAGAGGACAGTGCCTAGAGACCCAATAAAATGATGCTTTTTTATCTTGCTGCCTCTCTCCATAGCATTTATTTGTACTAACTTTACAGACTAGGACAACAATTACAGAGTGGTGAAGAATATTAGAGACATTAGCACAACACCTTATTGCCCACTCCTCTCTTGAGTTCTCCAAGGACCAGACCTTGATTCTTTGAAAGGGAGTGCCTTGGAAGAGACTTTTACTCAAACATTTGTCATGAGCCATCTTACATCAGTTGTATCATACCATGTGATCGGACAAACAAAAACCAGCAGAGGACATTTTCTGTAATAACCCCCTTCACATAATAATACTCTTCTGGCGGACTGATTGATCATGAAAGGTTATTTTCCACAAAGGGTTTCTCCTCTATGAAGTGCTCAGTTACAAAAAAAGCTAAAATTGGTGACTTAAATGTGCAATTTAAATGATACCCCATTACTTTCCATATATCTGAGCAGACTAAAGGCCCAATCTCCTGACCCATGTGAAGTGTGCCTGGAGTAATGATGAGGTTCCTTACGGCTATATCCCCAGCCCTTGTGACATCTTATGACAAACTACAGTTCACTGAGGACACAGCTGTGGGGAATGAGCGTGATTGCTCAAGAGCATTTTACACTGATACAGACTTGGCTTCTCTGTCCAAATCCTAAAAGGACAGTTTCTGCCAATGACAGCATCTGATAGGTCAAGCCCCATTGCAAATCTGCAGCTGTACTAACATGAGAGAAAACTGCCAGATTTTAACCTCTAGCAAGCAAGCAAATGCTCTATTGTTACTGAACTAGTTTGTCCAAAGCCAAAACAGCCAATAACAAATAAATGATCATTATGCTTATCGTGAATTTTTGTTTTATTCATTTATGTTTTCCAGAAAGGTCCAGCGTATGGCCACTTGGGCAGGACTTTCACCTTTTCATTCCTTCCAATTTACCAATTACCATCATTTATAAAATGTCACTGGTTCATTTGCTGCATAGGTACATCATTATGCATATTACTTCATGCTGGGCAGTGTTTAATTTAATGGTACTATATATTTAAGCAGCTGGAAAGGGATCATCATACAAGCAAAGCAGCAGGTAAATAGTTTACATAATGTTTTTTTTTTTTTTACTGATGAGCATTCTTTACACTTAATAATGTATCCAATAAAGACAAAACAATTCAACCTGAAGCACTTAGTAAGTATACACATAAACCACAGTAGCACCTGCAAGGCTCCAGGCAGTGTGAGGCAAGAACTCAGCAGAAGGCCGTGAAACTCACTGAGGATGCCAGGAGCATGAAGAAATAATCACAGTCTCACTGTCATGCTAAGCGGGACATAAAGTGGTTGCAAAAGCTGAAAAATGAGGCTTTGAATGGAGTAATCACCATGAGGCTATATTTCAGGCTGCTCAAAAAAGTCTGGCTTTGAAGCACGGGACAGTGTGCCTGGAGCTGTTTAGCTCAACACACCCCTGTTTCCAGAGCTAAATTGCTATTGTGGGTAGCAGGCAATATGAATATTCATCCACAAAAAAAGTTCAGCAATGCCAAAGAAGTCAAATTAACTATCATGTCATACAGATATCACTAATTTTATAAGACACATAATTGCCACACATGAATAGTTCATGCTTGGATGAGCCACTACATTGCTTAATAATAGTACCTACTGCCTATCTTTGACAGTAAAATGGAATAATCTGCAAAGTGCAATGGCATTCAAATTGTCACTATCAAAGAAAGCCACCAGGCTGACCCAGTCAAGTGCTGTTATTGTGAAGTATACAGAGTGGGCACAATATAAGCCATTAAACAATGGCCACAAAAAATGTCCTTAACTGCTATATTTTATATGCTTATACTTACGAATTTGCAACCTGTCTTTAGAAGTACAACAAGATTTAAAAAGGTTTGTTGCTGAGTTTCCATCACCAAGCAGCTAAAAAATAAATGTTGTCTGTGATGAAGTAAGACCCAGTTATAAACTTTTCCTAAATTATACCAAAGAAATGTTATTAGAAAGTGCTCAGCTCAACCTGTAACTGATGTCATTACGAAATTGAAACATCTTTGAGCAACAGTAGTCAAAAATCAGTAGATCATACAAGGCCGATGACTAGCCGATGGAACAGAATGCGAGGCAGGAACAGCTCTAGATAGCACAACAACTAGGGGGACACAGCATTTGCCACATAAAACCCATATACCCTTAATTGCTAATCTTGCATATGTGCACTCTTGTCTCTACAGACGAAACACAATGCTGTTTTTGAGGTTCATGACTGGGTTTGAAGCAGCTGAAAATGTAATTTACACTTCTATATGTCCTAGGAGGGTCACCAGTTCTAAACAGTTTCTCTGAAAGCAACAAGAAATGTTTATTAGAACCTTGATTAATTGCATTTTTAGAGTCACATAATGGCGCAAGTCAAGTATATCATTATGCAAAACATCAGCCAGATTGGTATATAGTACACAATCATTGGACTTGTGAGGTAGGTTTTGCTTGGCATACAGGCAAAAATGGGTCCAGTGGATGCTAGGAGTAATCAAATATTGCTGAATACATATATACCATTAATGACGAAGTAATTTGGGAATCTTTTTCATGGTTTGGATGGGGCTCCTTAATTTCAGCAAAGATAGTTGTGATGAAGTGTGTTTTTTCCAAATGTGTTACAATGCTTTGGACAAGCTTGAAATGGAAGAACTTAACTTACCTGCACTAAATCCTGACCTAAATTCTCATCTTACACCTTTTGGATCCTCAATTCTTTAGGATTTATATTCCAGTTGTAGTACCTGATCTTACAAATGTCCAAGGAGTTAAACAGAAGCAAATTCCTACCGTCATGGTGTGAAATCTAGTGGGAAGACCTCCCAGAATAGTGAAAGTTGTGGTAGCAACCTGGTACATCTATCATCATATGGTATACACATACTTCAGGCCACAGTGCATACTTTCCTTTTAATTCTTATTCTTCAAGGAGAAATTCCTTAGCACTTTAGAATTACACCAGTTTCTATTACAAGAGGCTACAAAACAAAATGAGGCAAAAAGTGATACAAAAACACTAGATTGATTTACTGTGTTTGAGAGAGTCCATACTTTCTCTTCTAGGCACAAATACAGAACTGGCAAAGCTGAGAGAAACTAATGAATAAATGATGAGGTTGGCCATATGCAGAATAAAAAAAGAACTGATTTATAAATTTTTCAAACAGTTTGCTGCTGTGAATAACATGTAAGGTTATTTGAGGATCTGTGAAACGTAAAGCTAAACAAAACAGTCAAAGCAAAAAAAAGCATTAAGAGAATTTAATAAATGATATTGTCTCTAACACAGACACAGGGGGTACACATGCTGGTGTACTCATAGTGCCAGTACCAAGCCCAGATAAATGAGGGGGGACTACGCCAGGTAGCATGTCAGGGAAGGTAAAACCTGTGCCAAATCAAGATATGCAGATCATACATCTGGATAATCCACTGTGTCAATGACTTTGGCAACGGTAACAGCAAGAAACAGAAGTAGTAAATTATATTGTCTCTGAGGTTCAATAATTAAACAATTACTTGCAATAGTGATTTAATGTTTCGCCATCAATTATGGAAGTATGCTGTAATTGCTTAAAGATGTAATAGGTTGCTTCTTACCATTGTTTTTGTTAGTCAACTTGCCTTTTAAAAGTCAGACATTTTGTCGCCATGCCGGCAATTTAGCCTCTAATTTATATCTATTTAAAACAGAATGGCTATGTCTAAGAGTTCTTAACATATAAATATATATAAATAGATAGATATTTACATTATATACATTATATATATATTCTATTATATAGAATGAAATAAAAGTGTGCCATTTCACTTAAACACAGTGCCTACAAAAAAAACAAAAAAACAGAGAAACGGAGTGGTCTTTTGTTTTTTTCAGAGCTCCAATGTGTTTTGTTGTCTTCACAGTATTTCTCTTTCTAGTGGTCATATTTTTAGATGTAACAAATGGCATAACAATCCCTCCATTTCACATTGAAAATGAAGTTTAATGTTTACCATGGCTTGTGACTAACATTATCTCAGACTTCTAAAAACCAAATGACCAAATATGGTGATGCCCAAACTCTATATTTCCGTACAGCCAATGGACCAATACGTAAACCCCATTATAATGAAAAGGTGCTAAAGCTGACTACTTCCATCAACACATTCATGGTTACACTTGTGTTTAACATATTTAGCAACATGCCTAATTTTCATTAAGTGGGCCAAGCAGTTTATTTAATTTCCCCAGCTCTTAAAGGCTGGGTTAGGAAGAACAATATTACACCAGGTGGTGGTGATCAAACTGCAAGAATTGTGCATGTTCATTTTATTGCCTCAGGGTTCCCTGACTGAAGTAGAATATATAATGAATTTGTTGAATCAGACTGCTCCCTACTAGAGCACTGACTGGACACAACAGTATGTCAGGATATCTGTCAGCGAGGACGTAGTTTGACTGAGGCTGTTTTGTCCTTCATTCACCGTTACCTATAATTAAGCAGTGAATTTCAGACTCCAGAACAACAACCCTGACCAGGATAGGCAGGGGTAACACTGGTTGCTTTGCTTTGCATTTAAATGCTTTGAAATGTTTGCAGTTTTAAATAAGAACAATATTTATTGAAATCATACAGTATGATTATAAAAACAACCATTCTTTTTCAAGTGAATCCAAACCATCCATATAGTCAGTATGGCAGACTATATTCATAGAGATACACCCCCACCCTCTTTCTTTACACTTGCTTCATTAACCTGGATAATGCAATTCCATGAGGGCAGGAGGGCTATGTATTGGCAACATTATTCAGACCATGTCTGTGGTTGCTTGCAGAATGGAAGTCAGACTGACGTGCTTTGACACTGCAGTCTTCTACATGCCACATTCTCCTTCACCTTCATGTTAATCCCCGTACCCACTCCTTCTTTAAAGCCTATTTGTGTCCCTATTTTAAAGTGGATTTTTACAATAGATACATTATTAAATATTAATACTAGCAATTATGAAATATTAAAGAAATAAGATTTGTTGCTTATGGCAGACTTTTTGAATTGCTTGTTCCTCGGATGTCCCTATGTAAGAATCTACTGAGGAGGGAGGAAAAAAAAAAAAAATAAATCTTTATTTTTCAGCACTTTTCAATTTATCGAGGACTATGTGGAATCAGTACAATTTAAAAATACATTTTATTTAACCTACAATTAAATTAAAGTAAATCTTTTTAAAATTTCAACCATTGGTGCTGCGGTGTATCTGAGAAATTCCCCCCAAAATTGTTGGGTTTTTTTTGTATTCTTCAAACATGATCATCGGCGGATCCGCGAAACAAGCAATAAAAAAAGTCTGGCCTTAAGTAAAACAAGTTAAACTGAAACAGTTGTACAACTGAGCTTACACAAGGTAAAAAATTAAGATAAAGACATGGTTTATTTTCACTGTACATTTTCACTGAATGCAGAAACATGCAGAAAAGCTTGTTTTTTCCATTAAATACATGTTACTGTCCACTACAATGAATGTAGTTAAATAAAACAAAACAAAACCATTCATTATTGTGACCCGATTTAAATGTGACTTTGTGAGTATCATTTATCTGTCTATATTTCTTAGCCTTTCCTGACAGTTTTCCCCCATTGAAACATTCAATTGACCTATGCAGTGTATCTAATGTTAAATAAAACTATTAATTATCATGTATCATCATCATACGTTTATTGATTATGTGTTTCTGAGTATTTACTGATTGATTTTTGATACTGTGCTTGACTCGCAGTGAATTTGTTCCTGATCCTGGTCTACTTAGTTAAAATGGTTTCAAACACTGGACTCTGTTTTCAGTAGTAGCAACTAAGATGGTACGGCCTTATCCATAGATATAAAGGATCTTGAGGATAACTGTACGAGATTGACTAACACATAAATTACACATCTTGTTACAAGGCTTAACTTAAACCTCTGGTGCGCTCACGGTTTTCCCCAGCAGCCGTTACAGAGCATCCAGTGACGCCAATTGTATTCAGATTTCAATTGACGACGTGATATCAAACACCTGGGGGTGTACTATAACAGTACGAGAACCAACGTTATTCAGGGTCACATCGTCACACATACATGCTCGGCCTTCCGTTTGCTACGTTACGTTGTCTAGAACGCTTGCGAATATTTATACACAGTCAGTAACGCCCCGGGGCTTATAGTGTCGATGGACGTGTATGGAGGAAACCCTGGAGGTACTTTCTATTTCAGGGACAGAATAAGGGTTTCTCTTCCCCATCCTATGTTGGCTGGTAGCTTCCCCGTTCCGGCTTCTTTGCGCGCCTTGCGCACTCGAGTTTGGGCTCGCCCCCTGGCAACCTGGAGCTCCTCCACGCTCCTTGATGTGGGAAATGTCCCAAATCGGCGCCTTTTTGTGCTTACTGCACGTCTGCCCTCTGCGGTATCGGCACACATTGTCATCGATTCGCGTCAGCTGTGGGTTTGTTCGGGATGCATCACAGCTGCATGATTCTTCCCCTTTTCGTTGTTGTATTTTGGAGAGCCTTTTGCTTTGCCTTTTTAGTTATGTTCCTATTTTTATTACACGTCGTGGGGTTCCTTCATTCCCACATCCTTGGGTCCTAACACATACCCATATCATAACACATCTAGGTGAGAAAATCAGTGGTCACAAGGGTGAGATGCTCATACAGTGCATCCGGAAAGTATTCATAGCGCTTTACTTTTTCCACATTTTGTTACGTTACAGCCTTATTCCAAATTGTATTAAATTAATCTTTTTCCTCAAAA
>JAVSBV010027160.1:0-11815 GCA_033117975.1 Parotocinclus spilosoma | reverse complement strand
AGTTCTTACTAAATTCCAGTCAACGTTTGAAGAACTTATCCAGTGTGATCTGACGCGCTTTTGCTGTGGCTAAGTAGTGACTTGAGGCTACTTAGTAAATGGAAATGTTAGGCAAAGATCTGTAGGTGGCAGTAGAGGGCTGGGAAAAAATTCAGGAGAGTTGTAGTGATGCCAGAGACAAAGAGTTTTTTTAGTAACCATGGATATTACATATTTCTTATTCGCTTCTCACGTTCTTTGGTCCAATTAAACAGAATTTTGGTCCAAATAAGCAAATAAAATGACACATATTTAATAGGATTTGATTCGGTACTTTAGGATTTGGTCTAAGCGGCTGGTCGCATTAACCAGGGGTCCAATTAACCGGAATCGACTGTATTGCTAAATACTAAATGTTTAATCTACTTATTTATTAGATATTGTCCTTCTGGAGTTTATGATGAACACTCACTGTTACTTATTATTATAATTATGAGTACTGTATTCATTTACTTGTAATTATTTTTATTTTTTGTGGCTTTTGTTTTTTCTTCACACCTCTGCACATGTATTTGGACATCTGTCAGCAACAATGTCTAGGCTTATTAGCCTCTATTCTGGACTTATTCAATATGGGTAGTGCACTGAACACTCATTTATATCTGCACTTAAAATACCATCAAAATAATACTGCACTGTGTGTGTGTTAATAAATCTGAGGTGACAGTTTAGAGACAGACTGTGATTGGGTGTATTTGGCGTATTTTAGGGCTAAGTTTCTTGCTGGGCCAGTATGCTGTGTGCAACAGTTTTCCAAATAATGACACTACACCGCTAGTTCTGCCAACCAGTTTGGCTCAAGATGCTAAACTCTAACTGTTCTGATTTTACAAGACTGTTGCCAGATTTCCTCTGAGGGTGTTTGAGCTTATTGTTTTACAAATGGAACACTTTTTGTAATAGCAGTATTTAATTCCTCTCTGCTTATGATACACAGTCATTTATGCTCTCTAAACTAAAAGGTACTCTAAGGAAAGAAGCATGATTATATTTCTGCCAGCATGTGAGAAATGTTTGTGAGCAGTTTTTGTCAGGTTTCTGCTGCCTGAAATGTTCACCCACATTCTTCAAATACAGGAGTGTCATGGCTGTAGTGTGGTTAGCGCTGTTGCCTCACAGCTTCAAAGATCCTCGTTTTAACTCCAAGCCCAGACCTCATCTATATAGTGTTGTCAAGAGTCTGCATGTCATACTGTGTGATGTTATTGACATAGCATCAGCACTGAGTTGCAGACCACTTCAGTGATTGTATTGTGTGTGCGTGTGTGTGTGTGTGTGTGTGTGTGTGTGTGTGTGTGTGTGTGTGTGCGGGATAAAAGTGAATAAAATGAATGAATAAATGAAAGAATGGCACATAATCATTTTCCATAACAAGCATTTTTGTGTGTAGTAAATATTATAACATAAACATAAAGTTAGTTAAAATGGTGTCAGTGTTATTTAAGTGTCAGCAATACAATGCTTAAAGATAGTGGAAATAGATATCATTATATAGAGACTATTAAAGCTAATTAGCAGAAATGTTAATAAGCTTAAAAAGCAGCAAATGTTGTGTTTTGGAAGCTGGTATGCTCGTCACTTAGTAAGACTGAGTTGCTTGCTGATCCAAGTTTATTCTGGCCTGAAACTGGATATGCTAGTAAAATCCCACGTTTTTGCTTGCAAAGCAGGTTGACCAGAAAGACCAAAGTACTGTAAAAGTGTAGACCTGAACAAGGCTGGGATGGGCTACAGGACTATAGGCAAACAGCTTGGTGAGAAGGCTGTTTATGCAGAAAAGGGAAAAAGAAAAAAACCACAAGATCTCAATCCAATCATCCTCGGTCTGGGGCTCCATGCAAGATCTCGCCTCATGGGGAAAGAATGATTTTGACAAAGGTCAGGAATCAGCTCAGAACTACACAGGAGGACCTGGTCAATGGCCTGAAGAGAGCTGGTCTCAGATCTCTGGTCAACAGTCTTAAAGCTCACTGTTAGTAACACACAACGCTGTCATGGATTAAAATACTGCAGGACACACAAGGTCCCCCTGCTCATGCCAACAAATGCCCAGGCCTGTTTAAAGTTCACTAATGATTATCTGGATGATCCAGATGAGGCATGGGAGACGGTCATGTAATCAGATGAGACCAAAATAGAACTTTTTGGTATGAACTCCACTCTCCATGTTTGGAGGAAGAAGAAACATGAGAACACCATCCCAACCATGAAGCATGAGGGTCTAAACATCATACTTTGGGGGTGGCTTAGGTGACAGGACGGACACACCATATTAATGGAAGAATGGAAGGGGTCATGTATCGCGATATTTTTGCCAACAACCTCCTTCTCTCAATAAGAGCTTTGAAGATAGGTCATGGCTGGGTCTTCCAGCATAACAATGACCTGAAACACAGCCAGGGAAACTAACTAACGTAGTGGCTCAGTAAGAAGCATTTCAAGGTCCTGGAGTGGCCTAGCTAGTCTCCAGATCTGAATCCAACAGACAATCTTTAGGGGGACAAACCTGGAACCTGAAAGATTTGGAGAAGATCTGTATGGAGGGAGTGGTCCAAAAGCCATGGTCCAAAAGCCATGCTAAATTTGGACTACAGGAAACAACTGACCTCTGTAATAGGTTTCTGTATCAAATACTATTCTCTGTTTTCCTATCGTATCAAATACATATTTTATGCAATAAAATGCTAATCGATTATTTAAAAAATCATACAATGTGACTTTGTGGATTTTTTTTTAGATTCTGTCTCGTACGATAAAACTTAGGTGAAAAACTAGCAAAATTGGCAGTGCATCAAACACTTATTGTCCCCACAGTATAGGGGGTTCATCATAAGGCCATATTCTGTATATAATTTCAAGATAGTTTGTTTGAAGCATCTGTGTAAATATTCATATTGTAAACAGTTACGTAACAAAAGGCTGATGGTCACATAATAAAGTGATTGGATATTCTTTTCTTGTTTAGGATCAAACTCAGGTCTTCTCATTTTTCATGCCTTAAGGCGGCTATTGCTCTCTCTTTTGCTGAAGAACTTACGTCAATGGCAACGTAGACATAAAATAAAACTTTTCTGACATTTAACCCAGTAAATAAAACCCTTAAAGTCAATTTTACATTTTTCACAATGCTTTAGATAGTTTAAGAGCAAGGTCAGATTTCCCAAGCTGTACGATGTGGGCGCTTACTGCTTTTTACTACAGAGCTATTAGTGTGGACTTGGCACATAGTTGTTAAAGATATTTGTGTATTTTGTCTAGACTACTTTTTGTCTTTTAGTTCTTATATGGCTACAGCTACACTGGAAATTGTAAAAATGGTAAAAGTCTTACACAAGGTTCAAAATCGTTACACAGTAAAGTATTGCAAGCATTGTGGCAGTTGTTGAACCTTTCACTTTGTCATATTACCATTTAGAAGACATAATAGTGCCCCTGGCATTTGGTGACATGGCCTCAATTTGCTAGCCCACAACCTCAGAGACCTGACCTTGAGTCAGTTGGTGGTTTCTTAGGGTCACGTTGGGCATGACAGAGGTATGGCTAACCACGTCTAAGGGAGAGAATGGGGGGATAAGCCCACCTACTCAGCCCTGCAATGTGCTGGTCTAGGGAACATGCCTTTAGTCTGCAAATTAAGGACAGACTGTGTACAGAACAGGAAAAATGATGCGAGAAAAAGTAGACCTTATTCAGCCAATCAAAAGCAACTGACGCATGGACATGTGAAATACAGTCATGTGCTGCATAATGCTTCTTTGGACAAAATAAACAATTTTCAAATGGGGAACAGGCTAAGATGGTTGGTCGGAATATTTGGAATGATAATAAGTGGAAAAGAGTAATCCAATCCAGTGTTGGATTCAGTCGTCAGCAATATGTAATACATAGTCATTATAGTTCAGAGGTCTCTACAGAATTTAGCAAATATATGCTAGATGTAGGCATGTGTCTCATATCTCTTATAGAAAAGGTAATGGCACTGCCAGGAATATAATAGTACAGTACATATACAACCTATAATACAGATGCCAACACAGCAAAACCAGTGTTTATGACTGCTTACATAGATTAGAGGATACAGTCGATTCCGGGCAATCGGACCACATCGGGGTGTGATCATTTTGGTAATAATAAGCAGCTGGTCCAATTAAACAATCATGCCCTATGTTACAAGACAGGACGTGCATATTTATGTAACATATTAAATGTTTTTTAATAATTTATTGTGCGATATACACGTATAGGGAATGTAAAAACAAGAACTACTGTTACTTACAAACTTTGTTCATTGAAAAATTTATTTGCAAACAAGTGTTTTGAAACAATCTACAACACAATGTATAGTTTTGTGGTATATCACAGTATTTTACATATTTGTTTTTTGATTGTGCGTGACTGGGCCTTTATATAAGCTTGTGGCTTATTGTCAGTATAATCATTTATTTTATGCACGGTCTGCAGTGCATAGGATATAAAAATATTCATGTAATATCATAATCATAATCATGTACACAGTTAAGGCTCTGATTACTATAGGGCTTACTTTACCCCACAAAATATGCACATACAAAATATATGAAATAATCAGTGTGCATGAAACAGTTGCAGAAAGTAGACATTTAACATTTTAAGAACATTAAAAAGAGATAGGGCATGCGACTGGTTGATGGTACTGAATCTGAAGACTAATTTCTGTATTCCAGCACGTATTTTCTGCTGAGGTGAGGGATTAAGTTCCTAGTCTTATCAACAGCAGAAACAGCAAACTTTGCAATATATAGACTTTGGTCCATGTCAAATCTTTAAAAAACAAAACAAAAAAAAACCTAGGCTCCTTATTGGGAAGTTCTTCTATTTTGCTCTCACTTTCTGTATCATCCATGTTTTCTGTACTTTATTCTACCATAGCAAAATATCCACCCCAGCTATACTGTTAACATGAGGGCTGTTGTTTCTGTTTTGCTATGATATGGTGATATATGAAAAATTTATACCATACAGGAAATTAAAACTGGTATACTAGATGACCCCTAACTGGAAGGAACAACATGGCAGGGTAGGAATTTTAAGACAGGTATTAAATAAGAATTATCAGTGCATCTCTACCTTTATCTGTAAATTTACCAAAACAAATAATTCAATTCAAATTGATTTATATAGCGCTTTTTACAACGGAGCATTGTCTAAAAACAGCTTAACAATCTGAACAAGCCTAGGGCAACAGTGGAATGGAAATACTCCCTGAAAGTAGAAGGAAGAAACTTTGAGAGGACCAAGACTCCACCCTCCATGGGTGGCCTAGATGTTAATTAAGTAAATAAATAAAATTATATTGAAGTAATAGTACAATTAAGTAAATAATATAATTTTAATAAATTGTAATAATTCACGTTAGTAATAAAATATATAACAAAATAGATTTTACAACAGAAATAGATTTTAAAATCAGTCATCAGTGGGAGGTCCTTGGAGGCACATCATCTTCTGGTGACTAAATGGAAACATGGAACATGAAAATAATGTTGTTTTCTGCTGAGAATATTGTCATGAGTGTGCTGTAGTTACATATTCAGGTTCAGTTCACAAACATACCCTGGTTTATCCTGGACATAACCTAGTTTGTTGGTGGAGTGTACTTTGTGAAGTGCCTTCAATATGGGTTTTTGCTGTTTCATTTTGCACATTAGCTTCACTGCACATCCTTAGATCAGAGCTAATACTTGGGTCAAGGTCATACATGAAGCTTCCTCAGTGTATTTTACTGCGACTCTTAAATAATGATTTGTACATGCAGTCAGACGATACGTTCTAAAGCACACTGATGAAAGCAGATGTATTTATTGACTAGATCTCTGATCTCTGATCATATGTAGATTAAATAATGTAGAGCCAAGAATCAATTCTTGTGGGACTTCACACCATACAGAACACTTGGATGTGTGAATACCCAGTGCAACGTGGTAATCTTGACAAATTAAGTATGATCAGAACCAATGTACCACAGAGCCAGCACTGCCTACCCACTTTTGCAACCTGTCAAGCAGATTCTCATGGTCCACTGCATCAAAGGCAGCACTGAGGTCTAGAAGAACCAAGATGGACAGCATACTAAAGTCTCAATTAACTAACAAATCAATTTAAACTTTTAAAAGTGCAGTTGCTGGGATTTGTTAAAGCTGGGAAACTATACAGGGGATCATAATATGGAATAAGGAGGGAATCTTGCAGATTTCAGGTTTCAGTCAGATTAACACATAACAGAGGACAGATAAGGAGCGCTTTTTGCGCCCTTGCATGGTGAGAAAAAGCAAAAGAAGAGTTTCTATCATGGCTGCAGCATCATTGCTGAAGCATGTGGCAAATTCAGTATATTTACTAGTAGAAAAGTGTTCAGGTGAGACATGGACCTAATATATTGATAGCAGGAAATGCATCCATAATAGAAAGGAAGGATTTTGCCAGTGTTTGTGATTACCCGAAAGGCTTAAGAAGTAAGGATTCCTCAGAAGCTTTAAGTCATTGCTAAATAAGAATGAGCAAGCTCAAGGCTCAGAGGTGTTTTGTATGTCCTTAATTCAATAAATATTTTTAAGCTGTTTCGTTATAGGACAAACACATATAGCACATTTTTGGGGCATTGCAAATTCCTAATATAGATGAATGTAGCATAATATGCGGATACATTATCAAACTGTTTGTCATGTCAGCTTGTTATCAGCCATCCTTTGCACTGCAACATATTGCTGGACCTAGAGGGCATTCTGGCTCACCGGAGTTCTAACAGCTGAAACAGATTTCTGCTCATCATATTTAGCCTTTTGTGTTTGTTCATTCTTTCCATGACTTGAACTCTAAACTAGTCTTGCTTTCATTCTGCTGAACTATGTTCAGATTTTGTCGAATTTAGTGTTTTGCAACTGGACAGCATGGTTTGGGACTCGAGGACAGAACAAGAATCAGTTCGTTCTGGTGCCTTCTGGAACATCCCTTTTGTAAGGGATTGACAGTAACAACAAAAATTGGGACTATGTTAGAATTAGAATCGTCTGGAGTTGTATAAAAAAGGGATCTTTGCATTGTCATATAGTAGAGGAGACAGACAAAAAACAAAATAACATCCTTAAACATTGGTCTAAATGGAACTCTAACTTTCTTTTTTCACACTTGCTTTTCACTTGTTCTCGTTTCTTTATGCATTTGTCTTATACCTCGAACTGTTTTCTTTAAAATCTTTTTAAGACTTCCACCTAACTTTTCCCCAGTCTTTCTTCTTGTAGATTGTATTGTTTATTTTAAAAGGAACGTTTTTTTCCCTTGTGAACATATAAATGGGACAACCAATCCCCTATAATACCATAGATCTGCACTTTTACAAAGGCACAGTGATTGACTAAGCTATTGTCTGCCCCTAAATGCTCTGTTTTGCAGTTGCAGGTAATTTGGAGGTATTTGTCACTGCATGCCTCTGCAGCCCTCCACTGATAAGAGGGTGGTGCAGATTGGCACCTTACAATTTTCTGCATTTGGAGCTATATGTTGTCTGATATGTAAAGAGTTTGTAGCTTAGCTCAAACACAGTGTGTTCTGTTGAATCTTGCACTGGAGCAGTGACTGTGTACTCCTCTTGTGTTGAGCATTTGTTTTTCTTGAAGGGTGAGCCTGTTATCTTCATTTCGGGTTTTTCACCTTGTATCTTCTTCAATCCTCACTGAAGTGTGTTTTTATCACCAAGTGAATTCCTTTGTACTACAACTTTTTAGAAACAATATCACACTTTGTTCATATTTTCTCTTGTGTCATAGAGTCCTTAAAAGTGCCTACAACTGCATTACACTATTCTGAAGTCTATTGATTATAACCGCTATCTAGATATGCTGCTTTGGTACATTAGGCTGCCATGCTTTTATGCCATTTCCCTTTAATGATGTTTATAATGAAATACATTGACTGAGCACATCTATGCATTGAGGACATTATATTGTGTTTTCATGTATCCATGCAATTGCCTTAGTGAAACAGATGAGCATTTGCTCAGCTGCATTAGCATGGCAACAGAAGTGTATGTGCTCTGTAACATTTCTGTGACTACCACCACCGCTACCACCATATACCCTATCCAGACTGGATATTCTTCATGACTTTCATGCATGAGGTAGCTTTGGTTGTGCAACATTTGGACCATTAACAGTAGGTACTTTACAGTACTAAAAGAGAAACACAAACAGTTGTGTTGCGTGATATATGTATATATATTCAGTCGATTCCGGTTAATCAGACCACTTTGGGACACGATCGTTTTGGTTCTAATAACCGGCTGGTCCGATTAAATGGACATGTCCTAAGTTACAAGACGGGACATGCTATGTAACATATTAAATGTTTATTAAAACCTTTATTGTGATTTACATATATCATATATTACAATATCTAATTCAAATATAAAACCTTTTTGGTTAAAGGTGATAAACAAGTAACAGCTTTAAAATGGAAGCGATGATTTTTATTGACCTTTATCCCTGTAGGAAATTTAACCAAGTAAAACATGCACCACTGGTGACTGCTTTAATCGAACACGACTGTTTGCGTGTGTATAATTAACACAAGATGGCATTGTGAGTTTTTTGTTTGGGTTAGTTTTGCAATGGTTTATATTACAAGAGCTCAGCACAGGCTTTGTTAAAAGTACTTAGCAGGTCTCTCGATTTTTTGGAACACTTCATTGTGATAATTAGCTTGACCTAATTTATTATTTTCTTTCCAGTTCAGTGGTACTTTAAATCTCCTAGTGTGAGTGTAAATTGGCTCTTCTCATTATTTAGCTTTTGAGTGAATAATGTTTCTCTGATTATTTCAGAATATTTCTATTAATTCTGTAAACAGTCAGGTTCACTACCTGTTCCCTGTTATTCTATAATATACAACATTGAGTGAAAATCAGTAACATGGCTTTAATGTTTTGTTATGCAATGAAACAGGAATGATTGAGAGTTATAGTTACGTCCTCTTATTTTCTATCACTTGAGGCAACTTACGTAAAGTGCAATATGAAAATAAAATTATATTTCTTTGACGTTTAACTATCAATTATCATTTTTAATCAGAAGGTCAGATCTTTGTAAATAGCCTCTCATCAAGGAAGGAGCAGATTTCATTTATGTGCAGCTTTGTGGCTTTAAGTCTTTGCACTTTACATGTACCTGGGTCACCTTTCTTTCACACTTTATTTTTGCACACAATCTCAAATATTAAAATAAATATAATATAATACCATATATATATAAATATATATAAATATAATAATATATATAATATCTGACATCATCAGCAATCTAAATATGGCATATTTCTGCAAATACAGATGTTACACAAGAGTTACAAAATGGCGGTAAAGGTAGCAACAACCTTAGAAAGGGTGCCAATTCATCATAGTGCACACAGGCTCACAAACTCTTACACCCACTTATACACTGTGGAGAATTTAGCGTAACCATTTAACCTACTATGGGAGGAAAATAAAGTACCCAGAGTAAACCCCACACAGACACAGGTTGGACATGCAGACTCCACACATAATTGACCGAGACTGCTCCCCCTGGGATCAACCCAAAGACTTTGGGTGCTTTTTTGGTTGGTGGATCATTTTCAGCACTGCAGTGACACATAGATTTTTAAAACTCCATATTTGCTTTGGTATATTTTAAGGCTTTTCCCATTTAGCTTTATGGTTATACTTTCCATCCAAGACCATTTTTTTCATTGCCTTTTTTTCTCTGTCCTGCTTGATTTGTCTAGGCCGTTTTGTGTTCTTTTGCAAGATAACTGTTTTACATAAAATATGCACAAAACCAAAATGATTTACACATATAGCGAACGTACAAACAAGAACTACTGTTGCTTACAAACTTTGTTCATTGAAAAATAAATTTTCAAACAAGTTTTTCAAAACAATTTACAACACAATGTATAGGTACTCAGCATGTGAAGCAAAATACTGTAAAAAAAACAAGTTCTTACTAAATTTCAGTCAACATCTGAAGAACTTATCCAGTGTGAATTGACGCGCTTTAGCTGTGGCGACTTGTGGCTACTTTTTTGTAGTAAATGGAAATATCAGGCAAAGACCTGTAGGTGGCGGTGCCAGAGACGAAGAGTTTCTTTGGTAACCACGGATATTACATAGTGTACACGTTCTTTGGTCCGATTAAGCAGAATTTTGGTCCAAATAAGCAAATAAAATTACACGTTTTTAATAGGATTTGATTTGGTACTTTAGGATTTGGTCCGAATAAGCGTCTGGTCCCATTAACCGGAATCGACTGTATATGGTCATTACCCCGTTGCTAAAACAATGGTATAGCCAATCAAATGGTGGCCCAGGACATTTGCATGGTACTGTACAAAAACAAACAAGCTCATGTTTGATGCTAAAGTAGAGTTCATCTTCTGGTGGATTCGAGCCATATACTGTATATTTGGGTAACAGACCCACAACATCACACCCACAGTAACACACCCACAACATCAATCATGGGGCTTCATTCTACTCATCTGTGTACTCACTAACTTACACTTAGGCTTCAGTTGGGGTAGTAAATCAACCAATTGGCAGGTGTTTGTTATTTGGAAGGAGGCTTGATTACCTAAAGAAAGCTTAGAAGGACACACGCAGAAGACACCAACTGTCTCATCCAGATACAGATCGAAAATCTAACAACAGAAGCACAACTGACAGGTCTGAACTTTCCAGAAGTGCGATACAAACCAGAGAGGGTCGACATTGGGAATTCTGATTCATAATCCACCGCTAGGAAGATCAGGTGAATTGAACATAAAAGTTGTGTTTGATTCCCAGGCGAGGAGCCTTGTTACCACCAGGTCCCCGATTCATGTCTTCGTAGTGTAAGTGCCTTCCTCATCAGGCCACCATGAACACTTATTAGGATATATATTTTTTTAATTCTTATTTTAGTGAAGAGCAGCGTGCAATAAGGGCAAAGCATTGTGTGCACTGTCTATGCACCCGCATATCCATGACTAATATGCATTTACATAGAGACAGTGGAAATCTGATCGGAGAAGTGGTAACAACCCTGCAGACATGAACACTTTGTCATTTATCTTTGCTAGATGGCTGATGATGTAACTGCTTTTAAGAAAACATGACTAAAAGAGAAGTGTTATGCATCTTTGGATCATAAGGACTAGCTCTGTTAAAACGAGAACATCTGGATCCAACTTTCAATGTGGAAGTCCTGATAAACAAGAAGAGATACCTAGGGAATTAGTTCCATTGCTAACTCCAGAAAAATTCTCAGTTTTTTTTTAATATGTATAAGTAATACATTATATAGCTGGGTTTTTTTCTTATTTAACTCCTTGTATGTCAACATTTTGTCATGCTTGCATCTTGTCACCTGTCTTTTGTATTCTGATTTTGCAATGTATTCTGTTATCCTAATCACATTTGAAAGATGATGTTCTGGCATAGGAAACAGTACCTCCTTTTGTTTTCTCCAAACTTCTACATTGCATGTTAACAACAACCAGTAATCTAAGGTAATTTATCAACAACCAGTAGCTGCTGAACCATGGTATTTCAGCTAATTTAGCAATAACCAGTAGCTACTGAACCATGTTATCTCAGCTAATTTAGTTATAACCAGTAGCTACTAAACCATGTTATCTCAGCTAATTTAGTTATAACCAGTAGCTACTAAACCATGGTATCTCAGCTAATTTAGTAATAACCAGTAGCTACTAAACCATGGTATCTCAG
>JAVSBV010027150.1:0-11815 GCA_033117975.1 Parotocinclus spilosoma | reverse complement strand
GGAAAAGACGACAGGGTCACAGATCATTTTCTTGAAAAGGAACGGAGGGTAGAATTTACGTATAAATAAACCGACATATTTTATGATGTAGGCCGAAATTGAGCTTCCCCTCCTTGAAAGACCAGCATCCGCCACTGAATACGGCGTATAGTTTATACATGCTAACACCACGAACGTAAACTTTAAATCTAAATTGGGATTAAGCGAAGATTAAGCGGAAAAAAAATACATATACTTAAAGTCGTTTTGTAAGAGCCAGTCCGTGAAGAACTTTGTAGCCCACTTTGTTAGTTGAAGTGAATTTAGCTCATTTCGAGCCAGTTCCAGCACGGTTAGAACACCTCTCAACCAATCACATTGTGAGGTCGGAACTAACTGTTGTATAAATATACATACATACATACATACATACATACATACATACATACATACATACATACATGCTGAACTGGTGCAATATGTAAACTTGCATTACATAATACCTTAAGTTTGAAAACACCGTTCAAATCCTGTAACCAAATTGAATCTTCTTTACCCCCAGATCGAAGTTTTGATGACAATGACTCAGTGGATGGTAACCAGCCTTCCACAGCACAGGCAGCTTTCAAAGTGCCTAAAGTACCGAAGAAACCTGGGGATTCAGCCAGCAGCTCTAGAAGACCAAGTGCAACTGGAGCTGCTAAAATGGGTAAGTAATCAAATTAACACACAACTATGTTGAGGTAGTACTTGACTACACCAAGTGAATAAAAAACTTCAACCGCTTAAGACTTAGTGATGTCATCGACTTGGGCAATATACATGCACCAGCCACTGTATTAGGTACACCTTGCGAGTACTGGGTTGGACCCCTTTGTATTCAGAACTGCCCCCATTTTTTCGTATAGTTTTGTCAATGTGCTGGAAACATTCGTCTGAGATTTTCGTCCAGAGTGAAATAACATCACATGGTTGCTGCAGATTTTTGGCTGCACAACCATGATACAACTCTCCTGTTCCACCACATCTCAAAGCTGCTCTTATGGATTGAGACCTGATGACTATGGAGGTCATACAAGTAAAGTGAACTTACCGTCATGTCATTTTCAATAACCAGTTTGAGATGAACTGAGCTTTGTGACACGGTATACACTGTGGTCCTAAAGAGATGACTATGGTCATAGACAGGCTATTGTGCTCAAAAGATGATCAAGTGACCCCAAAACATGCCAAGAAAATATCCCACACATCATTACACCACCATCAGCCTGAACCATTGATACAAGGCAGAATATATACAGAATAGAACAGGTGTATCTAATACAAACCCAATTCCAATGAAGTTGGGATATTGTGTAAAACATGAATAAAAACAAAACCATGATTTGCAAATTCTTTTCTACCCATCTTCAATTGAATACAATACAAAGACGAGATATTGAATGTCTAAACGCTTAAATTTTATTGTATTTTGCAAATATTTACTTATTTTGAATTTGATGCCTGCAAAACGTTCCAAAAAAATTGGGACAGGGACATGTTTATCACTGTTACATCAGTTTTCAATAACTGTTTGGGAATTGAGGACACTAATTGTTGAAGGTTTGTAGGTGGAATTCTTTTCCATCTTTTCTTCAACTTCAAATGGTCAACAGTCTGGGGTCAAAATATGTTGTCTTATTTTGTATTTCATAATGCGCCACACATTTTCGATAGTCTATAGTCTAGTCTATAGTCTAGTAATCGTACTCTTTTACTATAAAGCCATGCTGTTGTAACATGTGCAGAATGTTGCTTGGCATTGTCTCTCTGAAATAAACAGGGATGTCCCTGGAAAAGACATTGCTTGGATGGCAGCATATGTTGCTCCAAAACCTGTATGTACCTTTCAGCATAAATGGTGCCTTTACAGATGTGCATGTTACTAATGGTATGAGCACTAACACTCCCCAATACCATCAGAGATGCTGGCTTTTGAACTTTGTGCTTATAACAATCCAGATAGTCCTTTTCCTCTTTGGCCCAGATGACACAACGTCCATTATTTCCAAAAACAATTTAAAACTGGACTAGTAAGACCACAAGACACTTTTCCATGTTGTATCATTTCATCTCAGATGAGCTCAGGCCCAGAGAAACTAGATGTGTTCCTGGCTGTTGTTGATAAATAGCTTTTGCTTTGCGTGGTAGAGATTTAACTTGCTCCTTGTAGATGGAGAGATGAACTGTGTTCACTGACAATGGTTTTCTGAAGTGTTCCTGAGCCCAAGTGGTGATATCTGTACAGAATGATGTCAGTTCCCTCCTGCTGAAAGGGCTACCCCTCCTGTTCCTACATGGTTTTTTTATCCTTTGGGACCTGAGGTTGACAGCTCCATAATGCACATGCAAGAGGTCCATTAGGACTGATAGGTCTCTGTGTACAATGGAGGTCAGTGCAGTGAAGTTTTTGCACTTGAGCATTAGCAGTGCATTGTTTAATCATTAGAAATCAAAAGGTGTGCTTTCATAAATCAGGTTCTAAATTAATTTTTATATGTTGTGTCCATGTGGGTATTCTTTGAGTTCTTTGAGTTTCCTACCAAATTCCAAAGACTTGCATTAGATTAACTAGTTGCTTTCTAAATCCTCTGTCTGAGTATGCTATATTATTATTGTTATAACGGTATTCCAGTAATAATTCACTACTGATGCTAATGTAATATTGCATAAATAAAACGAAAAAACTAAAACTATAGTTTATATATAAATCTAATATTTTTTAACCCGGAAATGTTGCAGCTCAGAAATGCAATAACAAAAACCTGCATCCCCCACTACAGAACCATGCACAAAACTGATGCCTGCTCCCTTTTAAAAAAAGGAAAAAAAAAGTGCAGTTGCCATAGGAACAGCTCAGTGTGCACAGTTGTTATAGCAACTGTCATTCACCTCTCTGAGTAGCCAATTTTGAAAATTCTATTTATTTTTAGCGATAATAAACACAATGCAACTACTGTAACTACACAGTGACAGAATGATGACAAAATACTGAGCCTTATACCAACTATACTAATATCACATATACTGTATTATCATGTTCTTAGTACTGAAAGAATGTATGAGAATTTATTATTGGATATAAATGAAAGTGCATAGTAACATCTAATAGACTTCAGAGCATGCATGGTGCCTGAACCTAATATATTGAATTAAACGATATGCTTTACGTGCATTTTCAGGTGTCTCAAAGGAGGGAGCTGGAGCTGTAGATGAGGAGGACTTCATCAAAGCATTCACAGATGTTCCTACTGTTCAGGTAAGAAGTAAGAAAAGGTTGAAGGTTCAAATGAACTTTGTATGTACACACATGCAGTTGTCACAGTACTTGGTTATGAGGGACAGCTATCTTGCAGTCTGATAAACTAGTTTGGAGAATGTCCGGAGATTGCTACCTGCCTTACTGAATCGTGCCAACTCTTAAGTTTGGTGAAGGAAGGATAATATACAGCCAAATGCAACTGTACACTTCCATCTTTGTGGGAACAGTTTTTGAACACACTTGTGTTCCAGCAGGACAATGTGGTGGGCCTAGCGATTACGGTACAGAACTATGGATCACAAAGGTTCCGCGTTCAATTCACCAAGATGCCAAAGTTGGGTCCTTCTGCAAGACCCTTAACCCACAGCTGCTTGGATTGTAACAGTTGTAATTGCTCAGATAAGGGTTTATGCTAAAAGCCTAGATTTAGCATGACTGTATCCCTTTGCGCAAAGCATTGCCATAAAGCCATGGCTGGGGTAATTTGGGTTGGAAGAACTTTACTTGTCCACACAAGTCCTGGCAAACCAAACACCTTTGGGATGTACTAGAACTAGGATTGTGAGCCAGGCCTTTAATCCAACATCCTCATAAATGCTGTTCTGGATAAATGGGCAAATCCCACAGATGCACTCAAATGCCATAGAAACAACAACCAACTCTACATTAATGCCTATGTATTTAGAATGGGATGTTCTGTAAGTATATGGGGATGTCCCAAAACTTGATCCATACAATGTATGAATTCATAGTACTTGTATCTAGTCAAACTCTATGTAAAATATGTCTCATTTATATGGCATATTTGATATTTCTTTTGTAGATCTACTCCACACGCGATCTGGAGGATAATCTGAACAAGATCCGAGAGATTCTCTCTGACGATAAACATGACTGGGATCAGAGAGCCAATGCAGTGAGTTTGGGTCACGGGTCAATTTCCAAAGTAGGATTTGCAGTTTGGTACAGCATAGTTTAAGATATAGAAATTTGATTAAATGACTTGTACATAAAAAATGACGTGAAAAATGATATTAGAGCAACCCTGATGGTATATTAATGCTTTTTTTGCACTGAAAAATGTCTTAAAACCAGAAAAGACATTAGAATATCTGAAAGCTGTGGATTTAAACCTGCAGACATGCACTTCTTTAGTGCAGTAAACAGTACACTAAAAGTAATGTTGTTTTACCTATAACATGTAATGTATAGATTAGGGGTGGGCAATATGGCCCTAAAACAATATTACAATATTTTAAGGTACTTTTGCGATAACAATATATTTGGTGACATATTTCAACAACATACAATTGCAACAAAATATATTTTATACATTGAATACCTGACCTCGTGGCATTTTTTACTTTCCTCGTACTCAGCTACGTGCTTCTGCTTGAGGTGGAGCAATAGATTAGATTTGTTGTTACAGACCTTTTGCATTTTATACCAAAACCACCTCCACACTACCAAAGTCGTTCCCCCTTTTAGGGACAAACTCCACCACCGCAGCACCCACTTTCTGCCATGTCTGTTGCCCTGCCTGAGAGTCACTTAAGTACTCCATACTCTTGTGTAAATGCATTACGTCATAATATAAAGATGGCAGAATTTAACGATGGCATACGATGGCACATCGATGATATAATTTTTTATATATATATATATATATTTTATTATTATTTCTGGGTTTTGGACCATGCCAGTTGGGTCAAATGTAACCTAAATTCTTAAATAATACTAAATAAATAAATATTGCATTTAGGTCTGTCACAGTAGTTGTACAACCAAATTTAAACTATGGCAGTCCTCATTTTCTAATTATATTGTAATGCCAGTTTTTAAATGCTGATTCATACGGGCTTTCAAATTTCACCGATGTTTTTAGCAGTGATGCCTGTTTTGGCCACGACATCATTTATGGCATTGAACATTATGTAATGCTGCATAATTAATACTGTTTTTATTTCATTCCAACTAGTACAGCATCCCATGGCAAATAGTGGCTGTCTAGTCTACACAACCTCTAGTCTATTTGCAATTGTTTCCACTGGGTTTCACAAAACCCTTTTATACTAACCTCCTTTTATCTCCCACTCCAGCTAAAGAAGATCCGATCACTTCTTGTTGCCGGAGCAAAAAACCATGACTGTTTTTACCAGCACCTGCGCCTGCTGGACGGAGCGTTTAAGCTTTCTGCTAAAGACCTGAGATCGCAGGTGGTGCGAGAGGCCTGCATCACTGTGGCGTGAGTGGCTTTTCTCAAACTCTACAATTCCAGTTGACTACCTAATTAAGTGTTTAATAAAACAAATTGATTTGCTGAATGTTGCAAGCTTGAATGGCATGTTTTAGATTGTGCACATCACAGCTTTTGCTTGATTAATGATTTGTGTATCAGTCAGCACACTTTTTGTGTTGTGTATGTGTTTAGGCACCTGTCGACAGTGTTGGGGAATAAATTCGATCATGGAGCCGAGGCCATTGTCCCTGTGCTGTTCAATCTCATTCCCAACTGCGCCAAAGTGATGGCCACCTCAGGCACAGCAGCCATCCGCATCATTATAAGAGTAAGGGACTCATGGATATGATGACACGCAAAGTTTTCGATTTACCTGCCAATACACGTACAACAACATATGTTATATTTAAGTCTGGATTTCTGAATGATTTACTTTGTAGAATATCGCACAATATCTAAATCTGCTAAGCTTAAGATCATAATAATATTGATTTTACCAGAAGATTTGTTTAGCAAGCCACAATGAGACAAAATGTCTTGGCAAAAGAAGGACACACAGTACTGTTGCTACTCTTCCCAGAATTAAACGTTCCTCAAAAATCATAGAAAAAGCACAAAATGTAATAGCAAATGTGGTTTAAAAAAAGGAAACAGAGAGCAAATCTTCACAATGTTCTAAAGACTGTGTTCACTGTCAGATAAAAGTTGGAGGCTGCGTTTCTGACTTGGAATTTGGGCAGCTTGCCATTAACAACAAACCACTAATTGCAAATTGTATCAAGAAATTCCACAGGAGAATATTGTCATGGTTCATCACAGGAAGCTTAATATAAATCAGGTGGTGCATCGGGATAATGACGCAAAACGGATGAGTAGATTAACTCAACTGAAATGCTTTGTCATAATTCTGGGGCTATTAAGGACAAAATGGAAAAAAAAAAAAAATCTGAATAGTTTAAAATTCTACCTTATTGAAGTGCTGGTTAGGTTGCTGCATACATAGTTGATAATTCAATTGCTGACTATGAGGATCATGATAATACTGCTTCCATTCACTAGCTGCATGTAGTTTTAAGTGTGAAATCTTAGGAGTTAAATAGCAGTCATTTCCATTAACATAGTGTTTTTGTCTAAACCCTCTAAGTTTTAGGGTATTATTTGAGCAGTAAGAACCATGGCCACACACAAACCACATTATGACAATTAGAATGAAAACCGTGTTAAACCGAAGATTAAGAATTTGCATTCATGACATGTAATGCATGAGTCTAGCAAGTTGGAAGGGTTTTACAAATTGCAAGTGCGCTCCAAGAGTTACTCCCCTTATGTATACTGCTCACAAAAATGTAAATTATTTCAAAATAATTTATCCCATTATGAAATATCCACTAATTTTTGTGAGCAGTGTATATACACACAGAAAATGGATTGGCTGCCCCCCCCCTTTCTGTGTCAGTATTTAGTAATAATAATAATAACAACAACTAAAAAAAAAGGGGGGAGCATATTAAGATTAGGTATAGGGAGAAAAAACTAAAGCAGATGAATAGGGTAGCATATGAATATGTATTCTGTTTGCAGCATACTCACGTGCCTCGTCTGATCCCTCTGATCACGGGAAACTGCACATCTAAGTCCGTGGCTGTACGGAGGTAAGATGGGAGCACCACTGACACTTGGATACTTAAAATTTCAACACAGATTATCGACAATTATTTTCTTAACCCCTTATGTAATATTGCAGACGCTGTTATGAGTTCCTTGACATGCTCTTGCAGGAGTGGCAGACACACTCTCTAGAGAGGTATGGGTAAAAATAAAAATCGATTTTTGTTTTTTTTTTAATACCATGTGCTGATGTTCTCTCTCTGTTTTAGGCACACAGCCGTTTTGGTAGACAGCATAAAGAAGGGTATCAGAGATGCTGACTCAGAAGCTCGTGTCGAGGCCAGAAAGTATGTGAAACTTGTATGGAATATAATCATCATGTCTTTGACATATATTTACTTTGCAATTATGGCCTGTTTATTTTTCAGGGCTTATTGGGGGCTGCGGTCTCACTTCCCAACAGAGGCAGAGTCTCTGTATAACTCACTAGAACCGAGCTATCAAAAGACGCTTCAGTCACATCTCCAGAGCTCAGGCAGTGTAGCATCACTACCGCAGTCTGATCGTTCCTCCTCCAGCTCACAGGAAAGTCTCAAGTAAGGCAAACTCGCACACCGCTTTATTTAGGTGTTGTGTTTGCAAACAGTTTTCTCAGTCAGTTTACAGTTTGCGATCCCCAATTCAATCCTGACATTGTCCCTATGGAGTTTGCATATCCTCCCTGTGTCTGCATGGGCATAGGTTCCTCCCACAAAACCCTACGTTAGGGTGATTTGATAGTCTACATTGCACCAGGATGAGTGTGTTTAACTTCACTACTCGCAAAAACTAGGGGATATTTAATTATGGGATATTTCGTTTTGAAGTATCCCCTAATTTTTGTGAGTAGTGAGTAGAGTAATGTTGCTCCTGTCACAAATAGCCATAGACGCAGATGTGACGTTAAATAAACATAAAATCTAACTTAATTCTGTGATTTCAAGATGTGCAGTGTAAGCAGAGACTAACAGTGGAAACCGGATATTTTCAAATAGATGCACAGTGATTAGATATGTTATTCTCTAATAAAACCTGTTTCTTCCCTCTAGTCGACCGCTGACTACAAAATGGTCTGCTGCTCCAGGCCGAGGTAAGATTTTGTGCATGCTTGCGCTTCTGTTTTCTTGGTGGTGAGCGAGTTAGGTCTCATTTATTAATTTTGCATGCTAGTAAAGCAAGTTTGTAACAGAGTAAGTGATTACAGTCTATAACAGTACCTTTAAGGCACTTATTCAACCAGAATCATTACACTCGCCATGTTCTAAATAAATCACAACAGAAAATATCAACAGAAAATGTCAGTAAGACTTTATGGAATGTGTAAGAACATGCTACTGATTCTAAAAATGACTGACGAAACTTTGAGTTTTTCAACATAATATTCCTATTACAGTTTTACTCTTGGAGGTTTCAAACACTACACCTAAAGCTTAGAAACACTTAATGCTTAGAAATATTAATAAAACAAATAATAGTTATATTTTGGTATAACCTCATTTCCAGTTAAATTGAGATTGTTGTATAAAACATAAATGAAAGCAGAATATGATAATTTGCAAATACTTTTCAACCTACATTCAATTGAATACAGTTCAAAGACAAGATATTTCATTTTCAAACGTATAAACTTTATTGTATTTTGGAAATAGTCACTCATGTTGAGTTTAATACCTGCAACACGTTCCACAAAAGCTGGAGCGGGGGCATGTTTACATCACCTTTCCTTTTACCAACAGAGAACTGAGGACACTAATTTTTAAAGATTTGTAGGTGAAGAATTCTTTCACATTCTTGTTTTATATACAACTTCAGTTGCTCAACAGTCCGGGATCTCCGTTGTCGAATTTTCACTTAATAATGCGTAACATATTTCAATGGAAGACAAGTCTGGCTGCAGGCAGGCTAGTTTAGTACCACAGTGAACTGTGTTCACTGACAATGGTTTTCTGAAGTGTTCCTGAGTCCAAGTGGTAATATCTGTACAGAATGAGGGGATTGAAGGCCACAGGCATTCAATGTTGGTTTTCAGACTAGCCGCTTACTTGCAGAGATTTTTCCAGATTCTCTTAATCTTTTTTTATATTTTATACTGTAGATGTTGAAATTCCTAAATTCCTTGCAATTGCACAATGATAAACATTGTGTATAAAAGGAGCATCCCTGAAAGGCTCAGTCATAACACACCTGTGTAATGTTGCAAACAGGTATTTTTTTTGACTTTCCCAGTCTTTTGTTGCTCCTGTCTCAACTCTTTTGGAACGTTTTGCAGATCTCAAATGCCAAATGAGTGAAAATTTGCAAAAACAATAAAGTTTGTCCATTTGAACATTAAATATCTCTTTGAAGTGTATTCAACTGAATATAGACTGAAAAGGATTTGCGTATAATTGTCTTCTGTTTTTATTTGTTTTACTCAACGTCACAACTTCATTGGAATTGGGGTTGTAAAATCTCTCATTTGAATACCTGCTATTGAGTGTCTTGTTGTTTTTACTTGTTTGTTTCTAATTAATGAAAACTTTCTTTGTGTATTTGGTACTCAGTTCCAGCTGGGTCTAAAAGCTCAGGCTCACCAAGCTCTCTTCAGAGATCTCGAAGTGATGTGGATGTAAATGCAGCAGCTAGCGCAAAGGCCAGACATGGTGGGCAAGCAGGAGGAGCTGGTCGCCTCACTGCAGCACTCCCTCAAAGCTCCTGTTCCTCGCTAGGTACCAGCTCTTTATTTTCTCTGTCTCTCACAGAAACACACATCTATTTTACACTCCATACAAAAGTAATTCTTAGGCTGCATGTATTGGAAATTTATTCTGCATTCATTCTGGTACAGTGTCTCGTTGCAGGGACATATGGTGTATGTCTAATTCCACACACTCTGGGCTTGGTGGAATTTGTTGTCTACTTGTTTAAATGTATTGCTTAGTCTGCTTAAACTCCAATTTATACTTGGACAAGAAGTATTTTCAAAATTTTCCATGCTGAAAAAAAATGACATTATGATTGATGCTGTCTGAACACAATTTTAGTTTTTCCATATCATGAAACACTTATACATATAAAGTGAATAGACATTGTGAATTTAGTTGCAATGATTTAAGTAATCTGCTTTAGCGTTTGACAAAAGTTCATGACCAGGTTAGTTAATTCTGGCTGTGCCATCAGATGAGGATAACTAGGTATAAAGGGTGTAATGCCTGGACTAGTGTTGTTTTGCCTGGTTCATATGTTGTCATCTTTACCTGCTTGTTCTAGGCTTCATGACTCAGGTGACTTCGGTACTGACAAACAGTCATTATGTGGGACTGAATTCCTTCTTATTTTTAATAATGATGCCAGATAGGGTAATCGGACAGAGGTAACAGTCCGTCACACGTTCCTTATGTTATCATATCATTGGGAAAGCAAATGACATTGATTTCCCAGTACCTCTGAGCCAAGCTCTCAGGTTGACTGCACAACAAGTGCGAGGAGTCTAGCACTTGTCTTGTTCACAAACTGAGCCTTAAGCGTATACTCGCCACAGACTTAACATACCTGGGCATGACTCTCTTTTTATAGGTTACTATAGGGGGCAGTGTACTAGCAGACTCTTATGGTCTACTAACTAACTAATATGATAATATGATGGGAAATCACAAAAACTTTTTAAATTCAGTACAACAGTATGTAGAAGGGACTTTTTAATGATCAGTACAAAATCCATTGAATACATTCAAAGCGTTCATGAAGTAAAAGTAATGTTAATGTTGTCTGGCAGCTTAATGTGTGAGTTCAGTGTTAAGTTGAAGGCAATAGGATTTGGTTGTTCATCACTTTTTATTCAATAGGCTTCTTCAGTTCTGGAAACTGATTGGAAGTCCCAGGTATTTAACCCTAGTTTTAACCTTGGGGTTGGTCCTAAAAGTTCTTGAACCACCCTGCCAGTATGAGTCATTAGGGTCAGTCAAGACCTGCTAGAGCCAAGTAGAAGCCAGTTGTCTTCAACTTAACACCCAATCTACCATGACCTAAATGATGAGAACTTACACAAATTTCGTGGCAGATTTGCTTATTTATTTACTTATTAATTAAATGTATATAATTCAATGACTGTGCAATTCATAGAAGTTATGTTGCCTAAATCATTTCGGGTTGCAGAAATAATGTAACAGAGAGGTGTTCTGAAAATTATTGCATCCATATTTTCGTTTTAAAGCTTTATTTCAGATGTAAAATGTTTTGCTCGTTATCACATACAAACCTACCTTGTAATTATCCCACAATTATACAAGGTCTCTACTCATTAAGTTGTTGTTTTTTTTTCATGTATTTCCTTCTGGGGAATGTTCAGACATAACACCTACATTACCAGTTGCCAGTGTGTCTGTGAAAGGGGTTACTTTTCCCCTCTTCCTCATTTTCCTTCTCCTCTCCTTGGAGGCCATCATTATTACTGACCAAATAGTTGAACCCATGGTTGAATCTTGAATCCAACTCTCTCCTTCCTTACAAAGTCATGATTGTCCTCATTCCCATTTTCTTAACCCATGTCCTCCACTTGATCACTGGTGATCTAGAGAAGTGTGTGTGTGTGTGTGTGTGTGTGTGTGTGTGTGTGTGTGTGTGTGTGTGTGTGTGTGAGTGTGTGAGTGTGTGAGTGTGTGAGTGTGTGA
>JAVSBV010027140.1:0-11815 GCA_033117975.1 Parotocinclus spilosoma | reverse complement strand
CAGACTACAGCCGTTTTATGAGTGACTTTTTTTTTTTTTTTTTTTTTTTTAAACAACCTGACAGCCTAACTCATTTGTGAGAACATCTCCTTAAAGCATGCTGATGTTTATCAATACCAACAGACAGCAGACATAACACAGCAAGAAAAACACTTCAAAAATTTCAACAAATAATAAGGCAAGAATCAAGTGTGCACTCTTTTTCACATGGCAAAACAATTTCGTTGTGACTCGAGCATGTGACCGAACCCTGCTCTGAACCCAAGGTCAGTATTATTTAGCATTGTATAGTGTGTGCTAAGCCCCAAAAACTCAACACAAAAAAGTGACGGCCCAGAACACATGAAAGTGCTTTACCTGGGCCATACATCCAGTACAGTGCAAAAGTCTTAGGACACCATTCGATTTATTGTTTAAGAGATGGCCTAATCATACATAATTATTTCTCATAATAGTCTCCTTATTGGACCACAACTATAAAATATTGGACATTTCTAGTTGTATAAAATAATGGATATAAAAAATAGGAAAAAAATGCTTCTATAGGCTATGGTGGCAAGTCCAGTGGGATGCCAAGCGGATCCTTTTACAGTCGTTGATAGAACTTCTTGGATGGGTACCAGCCAAAAAAAGCATCCGTATTATGGAGTGATGAATCCAAATTGTTGGGTAAACATTTACATTTATGACATTTAGCTGTCGTCTTACAATTTAAGGTCAAGCAAGTGTGGGTCTTGCTCAAGGACCCAACGGTGGCAGCTTGGCACAGGTGGGATTTGAACCCTACACTTTCAGGTCCAGAGTCCAGTACTTTAACTGCTAGGCTACCAAGGCTTGCAGTCGATCATGTTATATCTTATACTTTTCAGATACCGTTACCTAAAACAACAAATCTAATGGTGGCCTGAGACTTTTGCACAGTACTGCATGCTACAATCCGCGAGTGCTTACTGGCCGTGGAGAACGTTAAGCACGCCGTAATGTCACCCAGTTGACCGTCGTCCCAGACCGAGTACTTCATTTAATCTTTACGTCACGACAGGTCATAACACATCAAAAGGTTTCCACAACTGGTACCAGCACAAACGTAGACATAGTTTGATCGTTTTGGGTGCCACCTTCACAGATGTTCTCTCTCAGCGTAGGAATAATCTGAGGTAGAACAGATAAGACAATCAAAATCCATTGAACGTTCATGGATGATTCCGTTGGAGCCAAGTGAGCAAGGCCTGCATGTGCTTCAATTCTTGCATATCATGTGACGTTCAGCTGTCCTGAACTAGGCGTCATACAAAAGAGACGAGCCCCCTCCCGTCTAAGAATCGGGCTACATCTTTTATTTGCGAGGCTAATTAAAAAAAAAACGGGTGCAAATTTGAATGGTGCCCGCCCACGAAGTATTAGTGCTTTTCCTGTGGTCCTTTAAGATGGAAGGGTGCAGCAACGAACGGATCTTCTGGACTGACGTCAGACCCTTCGTAATGCCTGGAGTACTTGGCTAAAGCCTGAGGTCGAAAGGGCAGAGGTGCCACTTGATCGAGGATGCTCTGATTGTGGCCACCGTGATTGGAGGCCACCATCTGCTGGCGCTGTGCCTCTGGCTGAGGGACTGGATGGGTGTAAACTGATCCCAGCGTTTCCTTTCTCCTTCCGAAAGGAGCCTGGAGGAAGATGTCTGGTTGCTGCTGCGACTTGGGCGGCGCACGAGGGAAGGGCGCGTTGGCGAACACGTCCACGCTGTTATCTGCTTCTTGCGTGGCCTTAAAAGGAGCTGTGGAGAAGATGTCAGAAGTTTGGGCCAGATGAGGAGGAGTCTGTGATGGCTGGGTGATCAGAGAGGACTGCGGGACTGGAGCATCGTTGTCTGAGGACGTGCAGAGGTTTCCTGAAGCCACCGTATCTTGTTCTTCGTCTTCGTCAAAGTCCTGCAACAAAGGTCTAGAGCCGCTGCAGTCTAGACTTGAAGCTTCGCTCGGCCTCGCCCCATCTGTCCTCTCATCATCATCATCATCATCTTCGTCACTGGAATGAAGCCAGTCTTCGGTGGCGTTCTCTGCTTCGTTCCCCTCTAAAAGCGCTCCGTAGCCATTGGACTTGCCCTTTAACTCTGCGGAACACAGCAAGAAAAGTATTATCGTACTTTTATCGTACGCATGATAATCTTAGTATAAGCTGTCTCTAAATCAAGGTGTACGTTCATACACAGATGCATGTAGGACTTTTAGGACAGATACTTATAAGCAGGGATTGAATTTAACTCACAAGGCATTATTGCTAGAATTCCCAAAGATGCACAAAGACGAAGGCTGACACAAGACCTCCAATTTAGCCCAAGTTTGTGGGACTAGGGTGGCTAGCAGTTAAAATCCAGGGTTCAAAACCAAAGTCTTCCAAGCCACCATCGTTGGGTTCTTCAGCAATGCTTCTAAACCACAATTGCAAGTCTAAGTAAAAGTTTCTCTGCATTAGGGTGCCTGCTAAGTGTAAACAGTGACTTCCATGGTGGAAACTCACAAAATCCAATTGGGCTGGTGTTGGTTTGTTTAATGAGAAGATCCATCCAGGTCAGTTATGATCTATTAGAATCACGGCTCTTCTTGGGTGGCCAAATGATCGTCAAAGTTTGGGTTCATTGGCTGCTTTAGTGTTGCACTGCTCGTCTGGTAACTGTAATAGCCTCTTAATTTGGTCGTTCTAGCTGGTTCTTGAATCTACTCATGAATTTGAATGTTGTCTTTCAATCCCTATGTGACCAAACATTTAGAAAACCATAATACATTTTCACTTCTTCCTATCCACTGTTCCCAGGTGAAATCTTTGGGATTTCCAACCACAGTACCACAGAGGATAATTGCAAGCCCTGCTTACAAACACAACTCAAACCATCCTTAATCAAAATGGGCAAACATTGTGTTTTGTAAGATGATTTAGGATTCACAGCACAGAATATATAAAGAAATATCCATACTTTTACTAACAATAGCACTATGGACAAACACCACCCAAGTACAACCCTACTACAACAAACACACAATGGCTACCACAGACGTACTACAGTCTTGTTTCCAAAAAAAAAAAAAACGGTCAAAGAAAAGGGTCTTAGCACTTTTCCAATGACATTCTTGAGCAACATCTTACATTATATCACATTTAATGATAAGACCCATGGAAACAAGGCTCAGACAAAGATGGATTCAGGTACGGCGACAGGGCGTGTCTTACCTTCGGACTGTGGACAGTGGATAGCACAAGCAGGAAAGCATTACTATATCAGCAGACTAGGGCTCAATTCTAAATTCAAGGCTGTTCCATTGGTATCTAAGACAAGTCGTCGTCTAGAAAAGTTCACACATTCCTATGTGATATTTAATGACAGTGGGGATTATGAACATGAGAGGTTGAGTAGTAGGAGATGCAAGAATGAAACCTGATGTGGCATGACACTGAAGAATACAGACTTACCAAAATTGTTTTAGTGATATATCATTGACAGTCATGGTAGGGTGTATGGTGCTGGAGGTTTTAGGTATACCTGCCGTGGAACTCCACATTCTTCAAGATCAGTTCCTGATTACAGGTTCCATGGTGTTGTTACATTGGTACAAATCTACAAATCATGATCTTGTGATAGTATACCCAAAACAGTGGTCAGTGACTGTAGATACAAATGAGAGTTTAAATGCTTGAGTTGACAGCAACAAGACTTTAAATTCTTGAACGCGTTTAACCTTTTATCTGAATGGCTTCACTTAAAGAAGCTTCTTGAAGTTCTGAAAAAACCTTTTGCCTGTTTGGTTGATGGAGAGTTTCTAGAACTGAAGAAGCCTTTTGGCTTATGAAGAGCTTCTGGAACTGAACAAAAACCTTTTGGCTGATTGGGAGCTTCTAAAAGTGAAGATGCATTTTTGGCTGATGGGAGCTTCTAAAAGTGAGGAAGCCTTTTGGCTGATGGGAGCTTCTAAAAGTAAAGATGCATTTTTGGATGATGGGGGGGGCTTCTAGTACTAAAAAATCCTTATTGGCTGATGGGGAGCTTCTAGAACTGAAGAACCCTTTTAACGAATGGGGATCTTCTAGTACTGAAAAAGCCTTTTAACCAATGGGGATCTTCTAGAACTGAGGAAACCTTTCGGCTGATGGGAGCGCTTCCAGAACTGAAGAGGCCTCCTGGCTAATAAAGAGCTTCAAGAACTGAAGAAACCTTTTGGCTGATGGGGAGCTTCAAGAACTGAAAACGCCTTTTTGGTTGATTGGGAGCTTCTTGAACTAAAGAAGGCTTTCAAATGAGAAGTGAAACATATTTACGAACCTAATAAAAGCAGCCCAATTGCCTTCAACTCAATCACTCCAGACAACCATGACCTTGATGACTAAGAACCTACACAGACATCCAAATTAGAAACTGGTAGCTTCTGTATATGGTGTGATGTGTGGTATTACAACATGTTACAGCAGTAACTGTTTAGGTTTAAAACTAATGAAGCAAAGCTCACACACACCAAGCACTGGCTGATCTCCAATCAAAAAAAACGTACAACAGCAAGACAAACTTGACATACACAGGGGTATCTGTTCACATGTACACCGTTTATTCACAATCCCATTCCGTTTTTTTGGGAATCCACCACATTGTCATGGCCTCGTAGAAACAAAAAGGGTCACGCTCACAGATAAGACATCCTTTCTCCAGACAGTTTAAACACCTGCAGTCAAGTCAGGATCTGATCTCGCCAGGTTAATCTGACGAAGGCATAAGCTACACAATGCAACACAAGATGTGGGACTGTCAGCAATGCTAAACGACTTAGCACTTAGTTTGTGTGTCTCTCCAATGAACTACTGTATGATTGCATAGGTCTGCCTCATTAAAACCTGCAAAATGAGCCAATGGTGACAACAGACATGGACCTGACAAAAATATACAAGTCTTAGATACTAGACAGACTTACTACATTTGCATTGTATCTGAACAAAAACACCACCGTATTATTCATTTCGGCGTTAAACGGTAACAAGAACGTTCACTACAGGACCACCGAGCACTTTAAGCAGCCGAACGGAAACTAAAGCACACCGGAGCAGCGCTCGTTTTGAACTCCGCATGCAACATGGAAATCTCGAACTGTACGAGACTGCAGGTTTGATATTCAACAGTTACCGTTTTATTATTCCAAAATCTAATTGTGCTCTTCTTTCTAATGTCCGAACAGTTCTATTATACAGTTATAGTACAGATATATGTCGCACCAAAAACGAAAATGGAACCAGCCAAGGAAAAGGGCAGTGACCTCAGGAAGTCAATTCCATCATAAGCCCAGAAAAAAAGCCTTTGTCAAGGTCTCTCTTCATCTCAGAGAACAAAATAAACAAGACGTTATAAAAATCAGTGTAACTTTTTCCATAACAGCAATTAATCTTGGTTTCTCCTGCTCAAGAAATGTAAATGAATGAACAAAATCATCCCTAATGGTGTCCCATTATTTTAGGCTCCCGTACACTCGCAGTGGATCAGATTTCCTCCTGTGAATCAGTCAAAGAAAAGGATCTTCTAAATCTTATGCTGCATTCATGAGCGTGCCGGATCTGGAACGTTTTTAACTACCAATGGGCTTTACGTCATAAACAATGACTTGAACTCTATATCCTCTGACCCAAACTGTATTACCTTCACAGCCAAAACAGACCTGCCTTCAAGTTGGAAGTCATTAGTGGCAATAAAAACCTGCATGTACAGAATTGAGCAGAAACCTTTATTCAGAGTGAACAATTGAATTCCTTACTTAAGGGCTCAACAGTGGAAGCAAGGAAGAGCCAGGATTCAAACCCACAGCCTTCCAACAAAGCCAAAACTGTCCATAAAAGCCCGTTTTTATGCCTTGTGAAATTGACTTTGCGAATCTACATGGCAGACGACCACGAAGCGCAGGAAGACAGTTTGCTATTCCAGTGGTTTGCTTGGTTGTGTACTATAATGTATTTTCAGTGATTAAAGCCAATTATTATAGCCTGCACGACTATTCTAGACAATTCTTCCTGAGTATTTTAAAAGCCATTCGAGAGCATAAAGAGTTCAAACCAGACATTAGATAAACAAGCGCTAGCTTAGGGAATAGACCAGGAATTGATCTGGGGATCTTTTAAAATGAGTTGAGACTGCATAAAAAGATGCAAAGCAGGACACCCAAGAGTTAGAAAAATCCTAAGATCGTTACAGTCATGAATGCAGCACTAGGGCATTTTTCCACTACACATTTAAATGAGGAACAAACTAGATTCTAGATGGCTGAAAAGTACCAATTTTACAAATATGCTTATGTTTCTGCTTATGAGACACAATTAAATTAAGTCTGAAACGGCATTTTTGAATTTCATCACTAAATACTTAACACTGCAGCCCATAGAAGTTTTTCTGATTTTTATTAAATCCTTTAATACTGCATATAACTTTTCTGTATTTTCTGGATATAATTCTAATAAAGGGGCAGGACGGGGGTTCGGTGGGTAGCACCACAGCAAGAAGGTCCCGGGTTCAATCCCCGGGTGGAGCGGCCTGGGTCCTTTGTGTCGAGTCTGCATGGCCTCCCCGTGTCTGTGTGGGTTTACTTTGGGTACTCCGGTTTGCTCCCACAGTCCAAAGACGTGTGTTAGGTCTTTCGGTCTCTCTCAATTGCCATCAGTTAAGGGCGTAATGGCCTGTCTGCCTAGCCAGTGGGGTGGCATTATATAACGGCGTCTACAAGGCGTCTGGTCGGTTAAGGTGATTCTAATAAAGAGACGGAACTTATATTTGACCCTTTTCTCATTGACAAAACATTTCCATATCTAATCTAATCATAGCCTATGACTTTTGCACAGTGCCATAAATCAAGTCCAAATAAAGTCCAGTTCCATTACTGTGTAGTGGAAAAGACCCCAAATATAGCAAGGAAATTATATTTACGAGGAAACCAACTCCTGCTTATTGTACATGTACCGTGATAAGTAGAAACCAAACTGAATGAAGGGACTCAAGGTAGACTGGGACGTCGTCTTAAAAAATACGCTCCATTTTACAAATGAAGGACACATGCAAATATATGAACAGCTTTTAGAGTGCACATAAAGCAAAACATGGAGGATTTGGTCAAAAGTCACAGGGAAAAAAGAAACAACACCAAACAACAGGGGGAGTACAAACACAAAACAGAACAAGTGTGAGGCAGAACAAGCAGATTGGAACACAACCTGAGAAGGTCAATAAAGCTATAAGGGGTTTGTTTAGTTTTTTTAATTTCTGCTCCCGAAATCATGCAAAGCATATACGTTGAGCGATGGAATATCATTGTAATGCTGCCGATACGTCCATAATTGACATTACACATGCAGAGCTCGGCACATTCCCACGTACTGGATCTAAGTCTACAGGAAGCACAGCAGGCTGGACTATATGCACATATTATACTACGATAAGGTGTGGTGTCAGTGGTGACGGACTCGAGGTGTAATGCATTTCCTGTGCTCACTTTGTTAGATCTGGTCAGAGAGGAACATTATCTGTTCAAACTTTCATCCTTGAGGGCATCGCCATACTCCTTGTGGTCAGGTTTGGTAAGAGATACAGATTTTGAAATATGATATATTTCGGTTAACAGGACCAGCTGCTTATTCGGACCAAATCCTAAAGTACTGAAACAAATCCTATTAAATACGTGTAATGTTATTGGCTTATTTGGACCAAAATTCCGCTTAATCAGACCAAAGAACGTGTACAGTATGTAATATCCGTGAAGAAACTCTTCGTCTCTGGCATCACTACCTGAAAACTCCTGAGTTTCTCCCCAGTCCTCTATTGCCACCTACAGGTCTTTGCCTAACATTTCCATTTACTAAAAAAAGCCACAAGTCAATAAAGGTTTAATAAACATTTAATATGTTACATGTCCCGTCTTGTAATATAGGGCATGTTCGTTTAATTGGACCAGCCGGTTATTAGGACGATCGCGTCCCGATGTGGTCCGATTAACCAGATACGACTGTAGTTAAAAATGCTTATCTGCCCTACTGTGTACATCATAATAACATACTTTTTTATATGCTGGAATAGAAAAGTCAATAGTTAATATCCTTATCTGACTGATTAATTGACTGAAACACCAACGTTTCGCTACGCAGTTTCACAGCCATGTGCAGAAGTTCATAAACAGTACATTTGCTACCATTAGCTACCATTAAAAATGATAGAGTGGACCAACATTTTCAAACCAAGACCAGCTTAAAATTGACTGGAATGTCTTGAATACAAGGAATTTTTAATTGATTTAAATTTTTTCATGATCAGGGTTATGGAGTCTCTGGGGTATATCTGTGAGAAGAGGGTGAAGGTGTAATCGGGGATCACCAGTCAAGCCCTGGACCAGGACAAAAAGACCCCTTAAACAGCCAATCATACCTGAAAGAGATGCCCAATTTAGAATCCACAGATAGGTCTCAGCTGAGGTGATGGGGACTTATGGTTAATAAAGAAAACATGATACAACAAAAATGTTATTGAAAATCCCAGTAGATCAGCAGTTTCTGAAATACTTAGACCAGCCCATCCAACAGCAACTACCATGCCAAACTCACTGCAGTCACCTCTCTGTCCTATTCTGATGCCCAATGTGAACTTGACTTGACTAGCATATAAGGTCACAAAGGAGCACAAAGGAATTTTAACACCTCTTTTAGATTGGCTTTTGATCATGGGTCCAATATCAGAATAGCTAAGGAACTTTTTTTTGGAGCTTAGTCTACCAAAATAATTAAATGTGGCTAAAGTTAATGCTCTGAAATAGCCAACACAGCATCCCAGATTTAAAGCTGCTCTGTATGGAGGAATGGTCAAAGATTCCTCCAAGGTGTAGTACTGGTCAACAGAAACATTTACTTGCATTTATTGCTGCATGAGAAGGTCATAGCAGGTACAAAAATAGGTTCACAAGGTTCACAATAGTTTCCCACTCACAGTCGAGCTTATAGGACTAGTTAGTACAATCCCTTAACTATCAGCATTTGGTGAGGGGTTAGGGTTAGAGGGGTAAACAGGGGCTTCACATGGGTCTTCAGGTGGGCACCCTCCTTCTTTGGTGTTTCGTTGAAAAACCCACGACACCTCCAGAGGGTTCAACGGCAACATCTGGCATCCCTCTGCTTTTACCCCTCGTGGTCATCTTATAGCCCAGTTGCAGTCCTTTCTTTTCATCCAGATCCAGCTGCTGCTCCGTTCAGCCGCTCCTGATAGTGCTTTGACAGCTTGATGGAAGGCTTGTCCTCTCACTCCCATTACCTTAAGCAGCTTAATTGTAGATGTGGCAACACACCCTCTGCAGCCAACCTCAACAGGAAGCACCTGGGTACACCACCCGCGTTGTTCGGCGTCTGCTTTTAAGTCAGAGTACTTCAATCGTTTCTGCTCATATGCTTCACCAACTGCACCTTCCCAGGGTACAGTTAGCTCCACAATGAAAACTGTGCAGTTGACCATAAGACCAGATCTGGCCTTAGACTAGTTGTGACAATCTCAGCTGGTTAGACAAGTCTCTGGTCCAAGTCAACCTGCATTCTCCAATCCCGGGCACTGTCTAGGAGAGTTGATGGTTCCACTTTCGCTACAGGGTTTGCTGGGAGTTGTCCTGCTCTTACAAATGGTGTGGTGGATATACATCCAGGCACTGACGGAGGGAGGGCGTTAGTGCTGGTTCTTCTTCTTTCCAAAAAGATAGCCAGTTGTCGTAACACCTGATTGTGTCTCCAAGTATAGCGGCCCTGGGCTAAGCTGGTTTTACAGCCAGTAAGGATGTGCCTCAGAGTTGCCGAGGTTTGACAGAGCACACAAGAGGGATCTTCACCAAACCATTGGCTGAGGTTTGTGGGTGTGGGAAGAACGTCATAGGTGGCTCTGACGATGAAGCTGATTTGGCTCCCTTCTATTTCCCAAAGATCCCTCCAACTGAGCTTTCTTTGTCCCTTGATATATGAACTGATTGTCCTCTCAAGCCTCTCAACTTTGGTCATGGGGATCTCATATACCGTCAGGGGCCACATCAGGCGGGGCATCAGTCCAAACTGCAGGCACCAAAATTTTAATTTCCCAGGAAGCAAGGTTTTATCTATACTGGCCAGGCTATTAATGGTTTCTTTCCTCAGCTGATCAGCCTGGTCAGAGTCCTTGAGGCTTGCATTGTACAAGCGCCCCAGGCTCTTCACAGGCAGTTCTGATACCAGCGAAATGGGTGTTTCCTTAATGTAAAAGATCTGGTCCACAAGTTTTCCCTTGATTATGGATAAACTCCGGGATTTACTGGGTTTTAACCTCATCCGTGCCCAGTCAATGTTGATCTGAAGTTTTCCCAGTATTTGTTTTGTACATGCGATGGTTGAGGTCAACATGGTCAAATCATCCATGTATGCACGAATGGGGGGTAGGCGCTGTCCAGAATGCAGACGTTCTCCTTCAACAACCCACTTGAATGATAACCTCCATTGCCATGGTGAAGGCAAGTGGAGAGATGGTACATCCAGCCATTATTCCCACTTCCAAGGATTGCCACGATGTTGTGTATTCTGTTGTTTGAATACAGAATTGCAGATCTTGGAAGTAGTTCCTCACCATGTTTGTGATGGTATTTGGGATGTGGAAGAAGTCAAAGGCTACCCAGATACGAGAATGAGGGACGGACTCAAAGGCATTGGCAAGGTCTAGGAACAGGACGTGCAGATCTCTTCCATCCCTTTTGGCTGATTGGATCTGGTGCCATATCATGCTAATAGGATAGGAAATTATGTGCGTGTGTTAAAACATCAACAGGATTGTGATGTGTTATTTGATAAGTAATTGAAAATACTCATTTTAACAAAACTTGACTTACGGTACCATGGGACTTTGTTTGAAATTGTATCAGCGTAATTTGTGGTTATGCATAATTTGGTGAAGTGTACAAATGTGAGTGTGTTTGAGGGTTAGGTGGTTTCAAGGGTATATATGTAGGGTTCTGAATGTAATGTTTTAAATTTTAATATTTGTGTGTAAACTGTTCACCTGATAAATATTTTGTTTCAGTTTTAAGCTTTTTATTACATTAAATATTAGGCTATTAGGCCTATTTTTTATTTATATGGTATCGTGTGTGTAATTAGTATGATTGGGTGTTTTTTTCTTAATTTTGGTTACTATGAGGATTATTGCTGAAGACGTTTAGCAAGGTCAGTTCAGTGTTAGGTTAATGAAAAACACACATAGTTTATATTCATTTAAATAGGCAGAAACCCAATGCCCACACATAATTTATATTAAGGTGTAGAGAGGGGCGTTACACTGTTATTGTAATCATCCTTATTACTTCATACATATACAGTGGTGTGAAAAAGTTTTTGCCCCTTCCTCATTTCCTGTTTTTTTTATGTTTGTCACACTTAAGTGTTTCGGGACATCAAACCAATTTAAATAGTAGTCAAAGACAACACAAGTAAACACAGGTGTTTATTATTAAGGGAGAAAAAAATCCAAACCTACATGGCCCTGTTTAAAAAAGCGATTGACCCCTTTGTTAAAACATACTATATCTGTGGTTTATCACACCTAAGTACATTGACTCTAGCCACACCCAGGCCTGATTATTGCCACACCTGTTCTCAATCAAAACATCACTTAAATAGGACCTGCCTCACAAAGTAAAGTCCACCAAAAAATCCTTAAAAGCTACACATCATGCTGAGATCTGAAGAAATTCAGGAACAATTGAGAAAGAAAGTAATTGAGATCTATCAGTCTGGAAAGGGTTATAAAGCCATTTCCAAA
>JAVSBV010027099.1:0-11817 GCA_033117975.1 Parotocinclus spilosoma | reverse complement strand
CATCTGTTCGTGACCTCAAGCTGAAACGAACTTGGGCTCTGCAGCAGGACAATGATCCAAAACACACCAGCAAGTCCCCCTCTGAATGACCGAAGAAAAACAAAATAAAGACTTTGGAGTGGCCTAGTTAAAGTCCTGACCTGAATACTTTTTCACACAGGGCCATGTAGGTTTGGATTTTTTCTTCTCCCTTATAAACACCTTCATTTACAAATTGCCTTTTGTGTTTACTTGTGTTGGCTTTGACTACTATTTCAATTGGTTTTATGTTCCTAAACACTTAAGTGTGACAAACATGCAAAATGGAAATGAGGAAGGGGACAAACACTTTTTCACACCACTGTATGTAATTTCGCCTATTCTCCATTGTTAAGATTTCTGAATTTTGAACTTACTGAAGTCTGTGTGTGAAATTGCTTTTAGGACGCCACCTATCGGGGATAATCAAGGAAAGGGTCAAATGTATTGTGAATGTACCTTTGGAACAGTACAGTGTGAGAAGGTATGGCTGGAACAGTTGTTCTATTAGAAGGTCCTGAAAATTTCCTTTACACATTTTCTTGGATAGCCTATGTTTATTGTATTATATTCCATAGATTAATATTCACTGCTTTTGTACTGCATTCTCTTTTTAATATTTATATGTTATACTTCTATAATATATAATATGTTTTGATTTATAATATGTTCTTGATTTATTATATGTTCTTGATTTATTATACTTAGTGTCTGTATATTTAGACTATTTTTATACTTTTATTATATATGTTTTACCTATAACAACAAGGCAGCTGTTTTGAGACAATACGCTTGTATAAAACAACCAAAAAAAGAAAAAGCACTATATAAATAAATTTGACTTTATTTGAATTTGACAAATATTAGCTAGCTCCTAGTTCCAATGTAATCTCTCTTTTATCCTCTTTTTATTTCCATGAGTGTTGTGCATGTGAAATTAACAAATCTCCCTTGATTCGATTTAATCAGGAATCAATCATGTTAATGCTTTGTTAATTTAATGTTTTTCAATATAGATTAAGCACACCAGACCCAAATCTGTTTCCTTTTTAAGTCATTAGAGCCCTTTATACTATTACAGATATACCCCCTTCAACAGATCATCACATCAGGTCTGATTTTCCCTTTTTATAAATACCCCACTTATTCACATTTTAACTCAGCCTTTGTGTGCCCATGGATGCAGACCATCTGAGTGTTTCTGCTTTGATCTTAACAAGCATGAGAGAGGGGCACAGCCTTTGTTCTGCATTCCGGCTATGTAGTTGAAGGCACATGTCCACATATGCCCATGGGTGATGGCAAATATACGCCACAGAGATATTGTAGTCTAGAGATTTGTTGGTGTGATAAATAAATATATTATGATGAAATCATTGGTTTATTAGTCCAAAGTGACTGCATTTGCTGTAAACTCTCACAGTCACAGTCAACTGGTGCAGCAACAGCAACTAGCAAAACAGTAGTTCAACTTCGAATATAGTAAAGCCTAGGCTAGTTTCTCAACTTCATGCAAGAATAACACCTTATGTGATATTTAGTGATATTTGATATTATGTTTAGTAGTAATGCCATCTGCAGTTCAAAAAGCGTTTTATTAAATACACACTGAATAATACATACATACAGTACATACATATTATATACTTTCTATCAGTTAATATAGCTTAAATATATACAGGTATGATGAAGAAGCATTCTGACACATCCATTAAAAATTTCACTTATCATAAACCAAGGAGTTTAATATACTGTATACTGTATATATCACTGGTGCCAAGGAAACTCCGTGGGTAGCACTAGTAACTATTAGCATGTAGTTTCTCTCACCTTTGCTGTTACAACAACCTTCAGTTTTCTGAGAATGTTCTCCAGTAGAATGGCGAACAATATTTTGAGATCAGGCATTGGCTCGGACAATAAGTGCTGTCTCACAGTTGCCATTCAAATTATTCTCACTTATGCATGAGTTATGGTCAAGTCTCATTACAAGTCTGCCAAGTTCTCTATTAAAGGTGGCAAACCATTCCTTTATTGGCTTTGTTCAAAGACTATGGAACAGAAAGATTTTGAATTGACTTGTTGAGGAGTTCAGTATGAGGGTATAACCCATTCTGTTGTATTTTTGCCATGTGGCTCAAATAAGATATACTAAGTGGTGTTCACAAACCCTGGCCATATAGTATACTGTACCATGATTATAGATGTTGGCCGAACACATTTTATGTGACTCATACATAAAATGTATGTATTACATTCCTTTGCAATATTTAGACATTTTCTGATCCTTAATTAACATAATCAACATTTGTATATTTGGATGTAGATATTGGTGTGACTATGGCACATGCTCTGGCATACTACTTCTCATCTGGAAGCTGTAGTGATACCCTTAAATATTCTGGCAGCACAGAAGACCTGAGGGTGAGCCATCATGTAACTAACTAAAGAGAATAGAGAACGTAGGAGAATAAAGGAGAGGAGAGGGCCAGAATTCTGCCAAGGTCATTTCTGAATGAGCAAATAGTTGAAAATGTCTTCTTTTACTTCTTTTATAATGAGAGGGCAGAGACACCAGCATAGCCAGTGTATAATTTGATGCACACGTTCTCTCTCTGTCTCTCTCTGTCTCTCTCTCTATCTCTCTCTCTCACTCTCTCTCTCGCTCTCTCTCTCTAGGTCTCTCTCTCTCTCTCTCTCTCTCGCTCTCACACACACATCACGTGCTTATCTTTGTGTAGACTCTCCATTGATGTTGGCAGTCGTAGGGCTAATTTATACTACACTTATGACCTATAGCTAACCTTAACCTCATTGACCTAAAGCAAATCTTTTGGCTGTTTTATCCAAGGAAAGTTGCAGTTTTTTAATGAATTAAGAAATTTAAAAAAATTTAAAAAGTAACAACAATAAAAAAATATAAGCTAAAAAAGCTAGATAAATCTATATTTGATCTCACAAGGTAAAAATGACAAATCTGTCCATCCTTGTGGGGATGTTTGGTCCCCACAATGTCAAAATCAAAGTCATATTTATATTTATATTTATATTTTGCCTTTCCAATATAACATCAACGTTAAAGTACAAAACTACAGTATATGAACTACAAATAGGCCTTAAGCCAACAGCAACAATGGGAAGTGAAGATCATTAAATGTGATTAAGAAATAACCTTGGGAAGACCAAGATTCAAAAATAGCCCTAACCTTTTTTGTCGGCCTAGATGTTATATGCAGGAAATAAATTATTATTCAACATAAACGAGTAAAGGGAGGAAGACATGGTGTGTATAAAGGTGGGAATAACTTATGCAGGGAGCAAATGAAATTTGAACCATTGAAAAATAACACACCCAAAGACCCTAGCAACCACAGACGCATTCACGCGCGCACACACACACACACAGCGTTCAATTACACACAAGGTACCTTGTGCCATACATCTACAGCAACACGTTATTGAATCGGAGACTATAACTTACCTTTACTGCCGTAGCTAGAGCCATTACACAAGCATGGACAACAGAGAGAAATAGAGAGAGGGGGAGAGGGAGAACAATCACTATATGAATTAAAAGGTGAGAAAAGCATGTTACATAAATCTTGCTTTTAAAGGACTGTACCATAAGCAGCACTTCCTTTTGTGTTTAAAATGCAGTTTTCCCCTAACAGAGCATATGGCTTAAAAAAAGGAACACAAAGCATTTTTTTAGGATCTGAGTATTTGTGGCTCAAGGTAAAACCCAGCTTTACCGTAAAGGTCAAACATTAGGCTGCTTCGCGCTACGATATTTACTGTCCTTACTAGACTGACTTGTACATGCACACTTCACTTGTACACGCTGTACAGATTTACTACCTTATTGGGTAGATTTGCCTTTGTTCAGGATCATCATTGGTATATAGAATATGTTTCTCTGTGAATATGCTTATGTGAATAAAAAAATCATTCTTACTGTAGACCAAAAACTGTTTGGGTAATGTCAATAACTCTCACTTATTTTATAGTCTCGTACATAATTTCTCCATTTTGTAAAATGGTCAGTTTTTTTTCTCCAATCCCACTTAAATGTAAGAAGCACATTGTTTTTATTTTTGTTTTTTAATGTTTGCATTTTTACAATTTTTACAAAATATCAATAACATATACAGTCGATTCCGGTTAATCGGACCACATCGAGACACTTCTTTTTTTGTAGTAAATGGAAATGTTAGGCAAAGACTTGTAGGTGGCAGTAGAGGGCTGGGGAGAAACTCGGGAGTTTTTAAATAATGATGCCAGAGACGAAGAGTTTCTTCACGAATATTACATACTGTACACGTTCTTTGGTCCAATTAAGCAGAATTTTGGTACAAATAAGCGAATAACATTACACGTATTTAATAGGGCTTGTTTCGTACTTTAGGATTTGGTCCGAATAAGCAGCTGGTCCCATTAACCGGTGGTCCTATTATCCGTAATCGACTGTACAGAAATTGAGATAACCAATCACCGATCAGAAGTGTAGCTTTTTACTGATAGGAAAAAAGTGGAAGGTGCAGGTAGAGGCAAAATGTCATTCAGACACCCCATTTATATACCTTATATTTCTATACACCCACTCTGGGGAAATAAATGATTTCCCTCAAGATAAAATTTTCAGCTTTTTTTTAGTGGGTTAGTGGTTTGGATAGAGGGGAATTTAAATACCTCTTACCTAATAGCTAAAAATAATACATAAGTGGTGGGTACCTGCTTCAGGCATGCCCTGAGCCTTCTGCACACGTGCCTGCAGCACTTCCTTAGCGGAGACGAAGAAGATTCGATCGCTGGCCTGCGCTCGATCCACCAAGCTTAGCTCATCCACCAGGAAACTGGTGCAGCGGTCCATATGCTGCCTTCGGACCTGAAACCCACAAACTCACTTTTACAAAATCATGCAAATACAATCATTCGCTTTTTTCTCACTTCACTTGGTGGTATTAAGGTGTGACGATAAAGGAAAGGCAACAACATGACTGGATAGAATTTTTTTTTTTGTAACCAAGTTACCAACAATGCTATTTTATAAGATTCAAATACTGCAAGAACAGTGCTAAAGTAACACAAGAAACAGTGAGTGCATTTACAGGACATTCACTTAAGCGGACTAAAGTAATCAGAAAACTGCAGAAACTTGGAGTTTCAAGAGGTTTGCAGAGGTTTACACTATGAAAACTGGTATGGGTAACTTGTACCTAAGGTACGAGAAAGCCGGTTACTGGGATAAAAATCCATCTCTCAATCAGTTTTCTTTATCTAATTTTTAGATCTGATTTTAAAGGGCATATTAATTCATTTTAGCTGATCAGTCCAGCTCTTGTTTGTCTTCATACCTCTTCCATGTACTCAGGCTCATTAGCTGAGGCATCCCACCGGTTATTCAGGATGAAGATGTTGGGGCTGGAGAGTCGCTCATTCACCTTGTGAAAGAATGATTTTTCCTACACAGAGGAAGGCAAGGACAGAGAAAATTTGTTAAATCTATTTTTCATTTTGAAAAGGGATAAGGAATCCTACAAAGAACCAAATGCTAACATTCTGCCCAACATTCTGGAAACCCAACGCTAACATTCCCCACAGCATTCTGGGAACCAAGCAATACATTTCCCCCAACATTCTGGGAACCACACGCAAGCATTCCCCACAGCATTCTGGGAATTAAACATTACATTCACCCCAACTTTTTGGGAACCAAACAATACATTCCTCCAAACATTCTGGGAACCAAATGCTAACATTCCCCCCCCTCAACGTTCTGGGAACCAAATGCTAACATTCCCCCCTCAACGTTTTGGTAACCAAATGCTAACATTCCCCCCTCAACGTTCTGGTAACCAAATGCTAACATTCCCCCCTCAACGTTTTGGTAACCAAATGCTAACATTGCCCCCAACATTTTGGTAACCAAATGCTAAACATTCCCACCCAAACTTTTAGGAACCAAACACGCTAACATTCCCCACAGCATTCTGGGAATTAAACACTACATTCACCCCAACTTTTTGGGAACCAAACACTACATTCCCCTAATATTCTGGGAACCAAACGCTGCATTCCCCACAGTATTCTGGGAACCAAATGCTACGTTCCCCACAGTATTCAATCTGAACTGAATTAAATTTTAAGTTTGTTTATATATGAACACTTTGTACGCTGCACCATTAATCTGACTATTACCACATTACCAGGCTACATGTAAGTGTAGCCACTGAGCATAATACAGTGTGGATATAAAAGACCTGTGTGTATGATCTCTTACCGTTTGCATCAATGTTGACTCTGAATTGGCCACCAACACAAAAACATCAGCATCCAGGCAAAATTTGTCAATCCAGCTGTCCAGTTCCGTGGTGACGTCGATGCCAGGGCTGCAAAAAAAAAAAACAATGCAAGATTTTTGTGTTATTCTTATTGCTAGTAAATCCCACTAACATTATCTTAAGCAAACACAGACCTGCAAAGATTTGAAGAACACAATGCACTTTTGTGAGTGCTCGAGTAAAGTTTGCAAGCTTGCACTTTATACACTGAAATTCCACCAGATTCCTTGAATCATTTAATGACATCATTCACTGAAGAGAGAGAAATATGCAACTCCCTGCCAGTCTTTTATTTTAAGGAACACTGTTTTAAAACACACATTTATAAACTGAAAATCCTCCACCCATCTTTGCTATTTAAATTTATTTTTTACCTCATTATACTGAGCCACAAATCAAAATCAGCATCTTCGACCGAAGTCTTAAAAAAAATTACAGTAAATTATAGGGACTATGGGAGCCTAGTGGTTAAGGTACTGGACTATGGACCAGAAGGTCCAGGGTTCAAATCCCACCTCTGCCACAGTTGGGACCCTGAGCAAGGCCCTTTACCCACAATTGCTTAGACTGAAAGACTGTATGACCTGTAAGTCGCTCTGGATAAGGGCGTCTGCTAAATGCTATAAATGTAAATGCTATAGTAGGACACAAAAACCTGAACCTGAACAGCCATAAACACTCAAAATGGTAAAAGCATGTGTTTCAGTATACAGTACTGTACTAAACTTTAATTATTATATATTATGATTACAGAGCTGTGCTGCAGGTTAGAAATGGATTTTAAATACAGATTTAGATTTTCATGTAAAGTCTTATCCAATTCTGCGATTATTTTCTGGCTATAATTTGGAGGCTTTACATAAATATTATTTCAAGGTTTATTATTATAAAATGTATTAACAGCCAACATCCCAGAGGGCTGTGTATCCCATGTCAAATTTTAATAGAAAATTCTTTATAATAAAATCTTATGTCAAATTACGTAAACCTTTAGTTACATATTCAGAGGCTGCAATTTGTACATTTTGTTGAATTAAATATGATCCGTAGGCTCACCTGTCCACCAACACTAGGTCGTCTCGCAGGAGGGCACACTTCGCTTTAGGCCACATGACACACACCAGACTGCCTGCATCCAGCTCTTGGTCCTGATGCAGTGCATGGGCCAGCTGGTTCACTGTCTGCCAACACATATGCACAAATATTAGCACAAGATCAGGTGCAACTTGAGGCAATCCAATTCCACCCAACAACACATACCGCTAATGTGCTTTTTAATAAAGTGGGTTTATCTTCACAAAAAAAAAAACATGCATAATGATACGAATAAATCTGGTGTAGCAATGTAACTACATTTTTAAACACACTGTACATTTACTGGACTGTCTTCTGTATGTGGTTGCGCAAGTAACTACCTTACCGGTCGTGTGCTCACCTGCTCTGTTCTAACTTGGTTGATGTGTTTAGAGACTCTTGTTTAAGTTACTTGTTTGTGTGTACAACTTTCCTCTCTTAATTTGGAACAAGCAGTAAATTGCATTCGTAGCTGTATGTGCCTGTCCTATTGTAAGTAGTACTCGATATTGATATCCAATGACCTCTATGATTATATTAACAGGTTCACATCTCCGTTTCTTCAGGCTGATCTTCCGTGTTGTTCGTAACACTGTCTTTCAATGCATTTTGTAAAACAAGAGTATCAGGTCCATCATACCTCCTCTTAAGTGTTAAGGCTTTCTGCTAAAGAGGGTTGTAAAAGCACATTACTGCATTTTATATAATAATTGTAAATTTTCATGAATTACAAAAGGTTTAACAGGTGTATAAAGGTTTAGGCTCGTTTTCTCAGCAGTAAATGAGAGATGATTTCTTCGTGTTAAAATATCCATCATCTTCACAATACAGCAGAATTAAATAGAATTTTTGACTAAGGTAATGTCCAGTCAATGACATGTTTCACAAAGCATGATGTAATCACATCAAACTGCACATATCTGTGTTAATATATAAAAGCCCTGTAATTAAATACCATCAACATTGGATAAACTTTTAAATGAAATCACGCGATTCCTTTTTGACAAGTAGCCATGAATTGTGAAACTCTCGGGTGTTAATAATAGGGAGAAAGCAGCTTTACTGCAGCCAAGCTTGTTTCTTTGTTCTGAAGGCAACAGGACAGGCACCTAAGCTTTTTTATCTTACCCAAGCTGAGTAATGCAGGGCTAAACCAGCACAGGCTGCTTGGCTGGAATAACCTGCACTGTTTGTTAAAGACTAACAACAACCCAGGATGCTATTGTACGATGCACAATGCGCTAATCTACACTGCTCAAAAAATCTAATGATGGAATATTTAATTATGAGATATTTCCCTCATTTTCGTGAGCAATATAAATTAGAAAACTTTAGAGATTAATTAGAGATTCTCTCAGAATGCAAATAAGACGTCTGAGAGAAAACGGAAATTCACTCGGCTAATAGGTTGTGTGAAATATTAGGCCTTTCTGACCTCTTCATGGGAGACAGGATTAGGGTTTGAGTTACATAGCAGCTGTTTTATTTAATATTCTGTACATGGTGCAGCTGAGTGAAGAAGAAATAGCTTCCATTGGCCTTAGGACGTGACTGTAGGCATGTGTCTGAAACTGAAGCATTGTGACATTGTGATATGTTTAGTCGATGATACGGGTACATGGTAATGTCATCGAGTCAGCATATGCTGATACGACTTATGAAGGTGTACAGAGCCTACACAGGACACACCACTTTCATGCGTTCTGCAGTGGGACACGTAGGCAAGTTATGCCACCAAGGCAAGAATGTGGTAATGTGACAGCGCTGAGGCAAAGTTCATAAGGGACTAATTATAGAAAGGTCAAGTGGCTCAGTCTACAGCAAAATGAACTTCAAGGGCAGAACTGCCCAGTGTTAAGTCAGACTAGATGAGTGCCAGAATACTAGTGAAAGCAGGACAATAGCTGTTCAAAACCAGTTGTTCTCAACCTTTTATATATATAAAAAAAGATTTTCATATGTATATACAGTCGATTCTGGTTAATAGGACCACCAGTAATTGGGACCAACCCAAATCCTAAAAGACAGAAACAAATCCTATTAAACATGAGGAATGTTATTCTCTTATTTGGACCAAAATTCTGCTTAATCGGACCAAAGAACATGTACATTATGTAATATCCGTAAAGAAACTCTTCGTCTCTGGCATCACTACCCGAAAAATCAGAGTTCCTCCCCAGCCACCTACAGGTATTTGCCTAACATTTCCATTTACTACAAAAAAAACCACAAGTTGCCACTTAGAAACAGCAAAAGCCCGTCAGATCACACTGGATAAGTTCTTTAAACACTGACTGGAATTTAGTAAGAACTTGTTTTTTACAGTATTATGCTTTGCATGCTGAGTACCTATACATTGTGTTACAGATTGTTTCAAAAAACTTGTTTGCAAATTTATTTCGTAAGCAAAGGTAGTTCTTGTTTGTACATTCCTATACGTGTAAATCACACAATAAAGGTTTAAGAAACATTTAATATGTTACATAGCACATCCTGTCATGTAACATATGGCATTTTAGTTCATTGATATCGTTTGGACTAGAGATTGTGTCCATGTATGCGCCTGTGCCAAAAATGGTATTTTTGGTTTCTATAAAACTAAATTTATCAGGTTCAACATGCCATACTCTTCAGTGTTACAGCTTTTTCCCTACACAGGGATGTAACATGTTTTTAATCATGTAATTAGTCATGTAATTATTATGAATTTCCAAAAATTAAAAAAAGGTGTCCAATGCGGAGAAAGTTTTGTTGTCAGCAGCATTTTGGACACATTTACTTATCGCTTGCATGCAGTTCTCCTGCGAAAATACTATGGCAATGTCCAGTTTTCACAGAAAATGAACGTTGTTTAGTTTGAATTAAGATGTAATTTACACTATTAAATAACTTCATAATTTTGTTAAACTAAATGTTACATTTCTGTCTTAAACTTTTATTCAAAGCTCATAACCAATTGAGTAATATGTGCCTAGAAAAAAAGTAATCCAGGTTTTGTTTAAATGACATTCCAATAAAAAAAAAAAATGTATGATTGCACTTAATCTGGTTTAACCAACCTCAGTCTTTCTTAGGCGTGGGTAGTTAAATTTGGCACGTAACAAAGCACACGAGCAGTTCTCATGTGTCTACAATGTGTGTATTTGAATTAACTTCCCACTACAGTGCCAGATGCTCATTAGTGGCAGAATTTAAACAGTCGGGCTTAACCACATAGTAGAGAGCTCTCTCACTTTAACGCTCTTTCTTTCTTCTGATCCCTCTGTAAGCAGGAATGCCTCATTGCCATCAGTTCCTTCCACCCGCAGAAAGCAGTTGGTGGTATGGCCGATGCCTGACGGTAACACTTTGTCCCACAGCATTGCGTTAATAACAGAACTTTTGCCATTGCTTGTCCTGCGGACACAACAAATTCCGAGATGATCATCCATGAAACAAAAACAGTAACATGCAGAACATTAATGTTACCTTATTGTTTATAAATACAAGACTATTCACTACTCAGATAGATATACAAACAGACAGACAGATATATAGATAAACAGATAGACAGATAGATAGATATTATAGATGGTATAATATTTTTAATTGTTCAGCTGAAAATGGCACTTGATCAGAAACTTTCTTCCAAAAAAGGTTCCTGTTAGACTGGGTCAGAGAGCAAGATAGTGAGTAAACAGAGCTTATGGAACAAAGTGCATTAAATTTACATAGTATTTAAGCACTCGCTTCACTGGTCTGAACTTGCAAATGTTTTTTTATTTCCATGGGTTGGCCATCTACAAGGTCTCTAGAAAAGACACTATTCACATGACAATACACATAGCTTCGTGTTGAGCACTTTTTATAAGGGGTTGAAATAGTAAAGGATGTGATTAACTAGCTGAAGAATAGACAACTGAAACCAGTAGCACAGGGTTGCGTCAGAGGGCATGAAGGAAGTGAAAAAGCAACAGAAAAATAAATTGTAAGAGTTACGTTATTTTAATGGTCATTTGATATAGAATTAAAATGCCTACAGCTTACAGAGAACAGAACTCGGACATGTACTTAAACAGCTTAGCTCATAAATGTCTGGTGTAGCTGCGGAATTTGACAACGTGCCTGGCATAGATGCTGTTTCTAATAAAAGTAACTTATGAAATGAATACATGGTGCAGGACAATATGAGCTCAAATCTCTGCTTTCTATTTTCTTGAACGTTTTTCATATTGTTCATATCGCATTTTTAAACAGTGGGGAACATATTAAGAATTTTTAAAGCATTAACAGAATAATAATAATAAAAATAAAATAAAATAAATTAAAAAATATACACTACCGTTCAAAAGTTTGGGGTCACTTAGAAATTTCCTTATTTTTGAAAGAAAAGCACAGTTTTTTT
>JAVSBV010027089.1:0-11818 GCA_033117975.1 Parotocinclus spilosoma | reverse complement strand
CAATCCAAGCAATTGTGGGTTAAGGGCCTTGCTCAAGGACCCAACTGTGGCAGCTTGGCAGAGGTGGGATTTGAACCAGTACCTTAACCGCTAGGCTACCACAGTCCATCTATACTGCCACAAAATGTCTGTTTAATATTCTCCAGTTCAGAAGCGATTCACTAACTAATGTTTTTTTAATTGTCTGCACTTTTTTGTTAACCTTTACTCCTTTACTTTACCTTCACCTTCAATAGGTTTACCTATCAGTGACACTGTAGCACTGGTATTATGGTTTGGCCCTGAAGTGTGAGATGAGATCGATCTGAAACACAAACACAATGCAGTAGAGAAACCTCTTGCTGTAACGTGACTGTTTAGGTAATATTTTGCACTAATGGATAAATTACTCTAAACAATTATAACAAGTATTACAGTTAACTAAAGTTAGAATCAAGTTTTATAAAGTGTTCATATTTCAATTGTCCTGATGCACGTATCCATAATGCTTGTGCTAACTGAGCAAAAACAAGCTTCCAAGACCAGCCTTATCCTGGTTAGGCATGAAGTGTGCTAATGGCAGAAGGTCATGGCAGCAGGCCCTTGACCCTGAGCCCTTTTGGATGATCGTGTTGTCTAAGGGAGCATATGGCCTGTCTGGGTGTCCTTACCTCGCTGTCTGACCGTTCCTGCCTGAGCAACTCACTTCAAACGAAAGGCTCCTCACCCACGTCTAACCTTCTGCCACCCTCTGCACTTGGACCAGTATAGAAACACCACAATATGCTTAGTGAGCCTTTCCACCCAGCATATGGCCACCAATCTGATTTCATTAGCTTTGTGGTCAAAACTGTGGAATAATTACAGGGACATAATCATTAAATGAGTTCAAATAGATCAAATGTTTGCATTTCAGGAAAAGAAAAAATCTGTAATGTAAGCATACACTGTGCAGTATTAGAAGGCACTTTCATGTACATGACCAGTTAGAATTGTGTTTGCCATGCGTTGTCATTTATTTGATTATGGGAAGAACCAGCACTTTAGCCCCGTTCACTCTCAAAAGCTGTGAAATTACTGACATATCTTGGCCAGTAGTGTTCTGACTGACTCACTCACACACCACTTTTAAGTGGCCATTTACTGTAATGCCTATTTACACTTTAATGAAAGCTCCATTATACAGAGTGTAACTGACCACAAATCCCAAAGAATCAATGGATGTCCTGGAATTGATGATAATTCAAATGTAATTATTTATCAGTTGCATTTTCTGCAATTTGTGAGTGCAGTTAATTTTAAGTGTATCTTTTAGGCAATATGTCCTTTTGTCACTTCTTTGTGTTCCTCAGTGGTTATCAGCGCATAAACCTTATAGTATATTGATGTTTCTTCACACATAAGCCAAACCGATAGTTAGCTGGGAATGGTTATTGTTATTTTTCCAGTAAATGGTCAGTTTACCTGGAATTTTAAGTCACACATAAGCTTAATTCTTAGAAAAAACACTGAGAAGCTCTTAAGGAAGAAGGTTAAACCAGGTGTTGGTACTGAGGCCATGCTGTTTGTGCACATGTGGACTGATTTGGTGCGCTGAAAACAGCTGACTGCATGCGGCCTCTTCGTACTGCAGCGCTTCCTGTCCAAAGACATCCTTCCTCTTTTTGTTTTGTCAGAAAAAGTGCACTACTTGCCAGCTCGTTTTTTTTACTTTCTTTCAACTTGCTTGAGCATGAATATAATTTTAATGCATTTATTTTATTATTGTGAATGAAGATCTTGTCTAGAACCACTGTCATGTGAGGTTATGAGCAAAGAAGAGGCTACTTTAAATAATTTATTTATTATAGTGAAAGACTTATGACAACTCTGCTTGAGTGACATTTTTATTAGCATTTTTATTTGCTTTTATTGGTCTTAAGGAAGGCAGCTCAGCTTGCCAAACCTAGGGTTGTGCATACATTCAGTTTAGCACCATATCATGTTGGCTAATTGGGTATTGTTGTTTATTAGAATTAGCAAGTGTGGTGCATGTTGGCATGCTAATGAAAGACTTCACACTGTTGTGTGAGACTGGATGTTTACCAGAACTGAGCAGCTGAGTGTCTGACCCTGTGAGAGAGTGTGAAAGTGACTCTTTGAACATTGAATGTTGAGTCATTTGAATAGTTCTCCTCGGCTCCTCACCCACCTGGCATCCTCCTAGACTTTGACATTTAAGCTGTAATCCCCTGTGATGCCATTGATAATGAAACTGTACCAGACAGAAAATGTGTATGCACATGCTTAATCTGCAGTATAAATTTAAAAGTGAGATTGTAGATTTTAGATATTATCCAGCTCAGTTGCCTTTCAGCTGCTCAAAAACATAGATGTCCCTATAGTGATAAGATCGTGTGATTAGACTGCGGCCAATTCTTCTAAACTGTTTCACCGCAGAAGAGTTTGAACAATGTGCCACGTTCTCACTGTACAAGTGCCATATGTAGAACAGATGCTCTCGAAAATGTGACTTTGCACCTTGGATGTCGGTTTTAATGTTTTAAAGGCTTACCATCTTTGCTAACTTGCTAGCAAACAGTAAACAAACTAGATAGTAACTCTGAAAAATGTATATTCTATTAATAAAACTTCAAATGTAATAATTAAATAACGAAATGGATAATTGCCTCCAGCATATACTGCATTTTAGAGTCTCTCCAAAAATGTTTGGTAGCCTTATCACAGGTGCTGCGTTTAATTCCAGAGTTGCCAGATTCTGCAAGAAAAGAAAGTAACCAGATCTATAGTTAAAGAAGCAAAGCCTCTTAAAATAAGTGGAACTGTTTTACATTATGCTAGCCAGTTCCATTTAAGAAAACTGATGAAACGGATCGAGAGTAAGGGTCTATATGTGCTGATAATTCAGATTACTGAGCAAACAAAGCTCTCTACATCGGATTTTTTACCACTTGATAACTGCATAAATCTGATTAAGAACAGATTATTAAGTGGACATTAACACACTCATTTAAGGAGTAAAGTGAATTTAAGTGATGATAGAATTGTATTTATTTATTTATTTGGCTTCTTTAACGTCGCTATCAGCATTAGTATGTAAGCGACACACACAAGCTTATATCCATACACAAGGTTATCTCAACACCATCACATATATATACACACAAGTCAATGCCATTTTGGAGTAATCAATTAACCTAACATGCATGTCTTTGGACTGTGGGAGGAAACCGGAGTACCTGGAGTAAACCCACACAGACACGGGGAGGACCCAGGCTCTTCCACCCTGGGGTGGAACCCAGGACCCCCTTCCCCTTGCAGCGAGGCGCTAGCCAAAGTGCCGCCCAAATTGGCAATGCAGGCTTTTGTATGTAGAAAACTCAGATAATTGGTTCAAAAGAGAAAACATTTCCATAAAATTATTTTGTATTTACAAATTTAACGTAATGTACTATGCAAAAGTCTTAGGCCACCATTCATTTTGATGTTTCAGCAGTGATATAATGACCACATGTAACATAAGGTTAATGATTAGAGCCAAAAATGTTTCATTTGGATTTGCCACTCCACTGTTCTTCATCACAATCTTATTGAGCTTTAGCATATTTTAGTCTTTTCATCCTGTTCCCCTTCTGAAAAAAAGTGCTTTCATGGCTGCTAAGCTTACAAAAAATGTCTTTAGGCTGTAAAAGCATCAACTTGGCTTCCCGATGAAGCTCCCTGATGCTGTTATTGCTTAAGTTTAAGGGGAAAGAAATCCAAAATAATTGCCACTGTAGCCAAAGTTACACCTGTTTTGTTCTACAGGTAGGAGCTTCTCTCTTTGCAAGCAATATAGGAAGTGGCCATTTTGTTGGCCTTGCAGGAACAGGTGCTGCCAGTGGGATCGCTGTAGGTGGTTTTGAATGGAACGTAAGTTTAACCCAATCTCTGTCCACATTTGTGACATGAACTGTTGGCTCAGGCAGAATTTTGATGTCCTGACGCATGAATACAATCTAAAATATATGTTAAACTAATCCCGGCCATCTTTAAGATGCATTCATGTATGTCACATTGTTTGTACATTTTCTATTTACATTTACGGCATTTAGGAGACGCCCTTATTCAGAGCGACTTATAACTCATACAGTCTTACAATCCAAGCAATGGTGGGATAAGGATCCAAATGAGGTGGAATTTGAACCCTGGATCATGAGGGTCACAGTCCAGTACCTTAACCGCTAGGCTACCACAGTCTTGTATTCTGTTGTATTGGCCTTGCTTTAAATGTTTGCTCTTTTTCAGGCTTTATTCATCGTGCTGCTGTTAGGATGGCTGTTCGTACCGGTCTACTTAACAGCTGGAGTAAGTGATTGAACACGTTTTATACCCACCCTGGTAGGAAGGCATCACTGGGGGTCAAACCCGAGTCCCTCCGGTGGTAGCTATTTAGACCAGTGAGTGTGCCACCAAAGTGCCAAAACATTTACCTAATCATCCATAGCTTAATCCAGTTCAGGGATGAAGGGGGTCCTGGCAGCACAGGTGGTAAGGTGGGAACCATCCTAGGATAGCAAAGCACACACACACACACACACAAATTCAAAAACATTGGGGCACTTAAAGAGACAGTTAACCTAATTAGTATCTTTGGGATGTGGGAGTAAAGTACCTAAAGGGAACATAGTCCATCTAAAATGAATCAATCTGGCTTATATTAGTACTAATATTACACAACTCATATAAATTAGGGGATATTTTATTATGGGAGATTTCATTTCAAAGCGTACCCTCATTTTTGTAACTATTAGTGACGACGCTGCAGTTACACCTTTTTTGTTTTCTAAAAGGTGATCACTATGCCCCAGTACCTAAAGAAGAGATTCGGTGGCACCAGAATAAGCCTGTACCTCTCAGTTATCTCGCTTTTCCTGTACATCTTTACCAAGATCTCTGTAAGTATTAACGCCAAGTGAGTAAGTATATCGATATCACAATTATACCAGTTATAATTAAACACATGCCACATGCCAAACAAATTCACAACAACCTGCATTGAATAACCTGGACCTGTAAGGGCTTTGCACTGGATGCTGTTCCTCACACGCCTCTCCATGGGTCCGATAAAAGAACAGCAGGGTTGACTTCGAAAGCTTCACGAGACATTCTGATTAGTGTTAAATTGTAATGTGAATTTGCTGAACACAGAAAATCCTTTCTAGGTGGATATGTTCTCTGGAGCAGTGTTCATACAGCAAGCTCTTGGATGGAACATCTACATCGCAGTCATCGCTCTGCTGTCCATTACAGCCCTCTATACCGTCACAGGTACGAACCACACCCCTGCCTGGAGTCATTTTTAAAACAAGTCTATGAGGTCATGTATGCCAAAGCTATCCTGAACCCAAACTCCTATACTGTAGGTGGCCTGGCAGCTCTGATGTATACGGACACGGTCCAGACATTTGTGATCATTGCGGGTGCCTTCGTCCTCATGGGTTACTGTATGTTCCTTCTCCACGTGCATGCTTGGAACATTATTTTAGATTGGGCGATGTGTATTGTTTCCATTATTGTTTTGGCACAGCTTTCTTTGAGGTTGGAGGCTACAGCGCTTTACTTGAGAAGTACAGTTCAGCTGTACCTTCGATAAGGTCGTCCTTGGCACCGCACTACAATATCTCCCCACACTGTTACACGCCGCGCGAGGACGCCTTCCACCTGCTCAGGGATCCTGTGAGTGGAGACCTGCCTTGGCCCGGCGTGTTATTTGGAATTGCTATCGTAGGAGGATGGTACTGGTGCACTGACCAGGTGAGCCAGGCCAAAACTGTAGCCGTCTTTTCCATAAACGTGAAGGACTAACCCAAAATAAGCTTAACTAAATTCATTTGGGACAGGTCATTGTGCAACGCTGTTTGGCCGCCCGCAGTCTGACCCATGTCAAGGCCGGGTGTATCTTGTGTGGCTATCTGAAGCTGCTCCCAATGTTCCTCATGGTGTTTCCAGGCATGATCAGCAGAGTGCTCTACCCTGGTAATTCTCACACAGTCACAGAACACATACCAAAACACGTTGGGTTCTAAAGGTTCACCCACTCTGTTATTAGATGAGGTCGGCTGTGTGGTTCCAGAGGAGTGCAAGAAGGTGTGTGGGACAGAAGTGGGCTGCTCTAACATCGCCTACCCCAAACTGGTGGTTTCTGTCATGCCTAGTGGTGAGATAGAAATGTACTGTTACTTGTATCGCTTCTTTATCAGTGTACCCCACCTTGTGACCATTCACTATCACCGGCCCGTGCAATGTTTACACTATTTATGTGGTTGTAATCTGCCTTCAGGTCTGAGAGGATTAATGCTCGCCGTTATGTTGGCAGCCCTCATGAGCTCCTTGGCCTCCATTTTCAACAGCAGCAGCACCCTGTTTACCATGGACATATGGACCCGCATCAGGCCACAGGCCCGGGACAGAGAGCTCATGATTGTTGGCAGGTCTGGCTCACTTACTTTAGGGCTCACTACTTTATTGGCTCATCTTGCCCATCAAAGCAGCATAACTGCAGTTATAAATGTGCCTTTCCTTATTAGTGTTACTTCTAAACTTGGCAAACCCTGGAGTCATCGTACGGAAAGTCAACTCTACTGTACATATACAGGTGTGTGTGTGTGTGTGTGTGTATATATATATATATATATATATATATATATATATATATACACATACACATATACACACACACACACACACACACACACACACACACACACATATATAAATATATACACACACACACACACACACACACACACACACACACACACACACACACACACTACTGTGCAAAAGTCTTAGGCCACCATTAGATTAGAAAGATTATTGCTAAAACAATGTTATATTGACCATTTATCATTATTTATCGGCCTCTTTGTTCAAATACAACCAGAAATGACAGGAAATGTTTATTCAGTATTAAAAAAACTGCTTTTATAGGTTATAGTGGTAAGTATTTAGTGTGACTTTCTCTTTAAACTGGAGTAATAGCAGTAACTGGGAGCTCTGGGGGCAGTATCAGGATACCAAACTGACCTTTCTACAGTCCATAGACATTGGATCAGGTGATCTTTTTGGAAGTGGAGCATCCAAGAAACTATTTTTCAGAATTAGAACAGGGTAAAAAGCCTAAGAAATGCAAAAGCTCAGAAACATTTGAAAGAAGATCATCAGAATAGATTATTGTAGAGCAACGAATCCAAGATCCAGTCCTCAGAAATGTTCTATATGGTCACTATATTATGGTAAAGCAAAATAATTCTAAAGGTGGACTAAGACTTTTGCACAGTACTGTATATGTATATATGTATATGTATGTGTGTGTGCGTGTGCGTGGAGAGAGATATTTACATCGAAATGAATACAATGAAAATTAAGATCAAATAATAAAGACAATAATCTAAATAATAAAGGGTTATATTTACAGAACAGAATTGACTTTTAAGCCCAAAGTGTGGAATTAATTCACTTTTCAGGGCCGGCCATTGGAACATCACAGCATCATTTCATAACCATGAAAAGTCCAGCACTTCAGTGGAGTTTGTGGTACGAGAGTATGGTAAGTGTTGAGCTGGATCAACCACACTCAACACCTAATTTGTTCAGTATTTAGACCAAAATGGATTTGATTTGGTTATTTTAAATGTTTTTTGATTTAATTGCCTACGTTATATGCTGTTGTTTATAACGTGAGATCAGAGTGAGCTGTAAGAGATGCTGGTAGGATCACAGCCACAGAACAGTTACATAACAGTGACAGATTACATAAACATACACAGCCTGGGGGATTCCCTCTTCCATTTGACATGGTTTTAGGGGACATTTGTTGTCTTTATCTGTGTTTTTTTTTTATATAAACAGGTAGCCCTACAGTTCCTACTGGAAAACAACTGAAAATAACTATAGATAAAGACTAAAGATACATTTACACACCTGTATAAATGCTTCTATGTATTTAGACCCTCGTTTAAGCTGCTCACAAAAATGAGGGGATTTTTCATTTTGGATTTCGTAAGCAGTATATTATAAACTGTTACAGTTTGCATTCAATTCGAGTCGTTTACGCCAAATATTATTGGGCATTTACATTCATGCTGTTTTATAGAGTGGCATAACGGTCTGTAGGTGCCCATAATGCCCGTGCTTTCTAAGTGTATCGTTGAGTAGAAATGGCACAGATTTATGTTAGGCGTTATAAAGTCATATTTATGCTACATAGCATAAACTAAATTCAGATCTGCTCTGTGGCCGAATGTACGTAGAGGTCTTATTTTAGACACACTTACTTCAAACAGGTTTGTAATGCTAAGCTGAAAGGTTTAGTAGATGCCTAGATAAACAATGGTGGGATATTTCGTTTTAATAAACACCTCAGTGACTCATGAAAGAACCTCCCTCTCACCCAAGACGTTTCTGACCACCCACAGAAATGGTTTGCTAGAGATCTTGTCTGGCTTTCACACTTCTGAGTTCTCACCCTCTGGTCCTGTAACCTTGGTTGGTCGTAGGGGTGCCATGTTTAGAGAGTTTTTTGGGCAGGAGTACCGTGTTGGACTTCCTGCCAAGGACTCAAGGTCCTAGAGGTCCTAAAGTGAATCTGTATCAAACAAAATAATGCTGACATGCATGTTTTTCAGGTGTTTTTTCATGATTGCTTGACTAGATTTATTCATTTCATTCACATATTTATCATCTAAACCATACAAAGATGTCGGTCCCATTTTGAGTCTTGGTCCTCCCAAGGTTCCATCCATCTATCCATCCAGATGGGGTGGCGGGCCAGCCGGTGCCCACCCGGCAACTCTGGGATCAAGGGCAGGAACAGCCCTAGACAGGGTGTCAATCCAACGTAGGGCGCACACACACGCACAGTCACACACTATGGGCCATTTTAGAGACCCCAATTAACCTAACACACATTTTTTAACTGCGAGAGGAAGCTGGAGTATCCGGAGTAAACCCACGCAGACACGGACGGGACCTTATTGCAGTGAGGCAGCAGTGCTACCCACCGAGCCCCCATGCTGCCCCCCTCCCAGGGGGAGAGTTTCCTTGCCACTGTTACTCTATCTAGGCATGCTCAGTTTGAGATTGGCCCAAGATATTAGAAGAGAATGTCAAACTGTAAAGCTTTGTAGGTGATTTGAGATAATAATCCATTCTAATAAAAAGCACTAGAGTAATAAATCTGATATGACTTGAGTGGTGGAGGCCTGCCCTCTCCAGACTGTCCAGTGCCAATTAAACATTCATACTGGGCCAATTTAGAGCAATCAATGAAGCTAAGGACTTACTTTCTTGGCAGTAAACCCACAGTAGCATGGGGAGGACATGCAAACACCAAACAGTCGGTATTGAACCGGGGAGATGAATTGTGTTGGAGATGAGGTGTGAGCCAAGGCTTATCATCCATCACCAGTGTTCAGCGTTTACTGTTATACTGGGGAGATCTGGAAGAACAAACGACTGTTGTAGCAATAAAAGGGGGATAAGCAAGTTTCTGGATCCTGTAGTGTTTAATGCTTTATGAATGCAATCAATACGTTTCATAACTCTAAAGTAACAAACGTCTGCGTCAAATGTAAATCATTTATGGCTGAATATATTGTTTTAATTCATGTTACATTATTACAGTGTTTGCTTAGGTGAGCAAAGGGTGTCACAAAAATACCCTGGTCAAGGATGCCTATAGATTAACAACCAAAGCGTAAGATCCTTTGCATTCAATTGAACGTTAACATTTACAGCTTTTAGCAGATTCCCTTATTCAGAAGCGGATTTAGATCATATCATCTCAGCCAGACAAACAAATGTGAATCATCAGAAGAGGCACATGCTATGTAAACATGCTGCATTTTATTTTTCTACCGGTTTTGTCTTTGCACAGAATTCTAGCTTGTTGGCGGCACGGGGGCTCGGTGGGGCGGCACCGCTGCCTCACAGCAAGAAGGTCCCGGGTTTCGATCCCAGGGTGGGGCGGCCTGGGTCTTTCTTTGTGGAGTCTGCATGTCCTCCTCGTGTCTGTGTGGGTTTACTCTTTCCTCCCACAGTCCAAAGACATGCATGTTAGGTTCATTGGTGTCTCTAAAGTGGCTCATAGTTTGTGACTGTGTGTGTGTGTGTCCTACGATGGATTTCCGCCTCGTCTAGGGTTGTTCCTGCCCTTGCGCCCAGAGTTCCTGGGTGGGCACCGGCTGGCCCGTGACCCTACGTGGACTGAGCATAAGATAAGGGACGGATGGATGGAATTTTAGCTTTTTCTTTGCAAATGTGTTATTGTATTTTGGTATTCTATTGTTTTTGGAAAACCAGACTACTAATTCATGACTAGTACTGTTTATTTATTTTTTATTTGAAGCAGAATGACAGAAAAAATCAAAATAAAACACTGCATGAATGAACGCTGTTGCCATGTTTGTTCATACCGAACTTTGCATCTTTAGTCCTGCCCTCGTTTGAGGTAAAGATTGAGGCAGAAACACCTTACCATACTCTGGTCAGAGACGTTTTTTCCTTCAGTATCTCCGCCAGGTAAAGATTCTGACCATATTCCACTCACTGTCTTCGGCTATTACCTTTGCCCTGCGATTTAACGGCTGATGTTTGATATTCTCAGGTACACCTATGGGAAGGGTGTTAATGGGGTAGCATACGTACGTTTTGGACTGGTCGACAGTGAAGGAGGGAGGACGTATCTAACGGGCACAGAAAAACAAATAGCAGTAAGTGCACTGGAAAAAAGCGTAATAAAGAAATGCAGACAAAACATGAAATAATTTAGGTTAATACTGTCTGCAATGAAATAAAAAAAGCAATACTAAACACTGCGTACATTTTATTTATCATACTGTCCCAGCTTTTGAATTGGGGTTGTATAATTGAGAATCTGTGGTCACTTAAGGTTGAAGACGGCCGTGCAGACGTGCCGCTTCTCACCTCAACGTTGCAGAAAGCTGCTGAGAACCAGAGCAAACCTGACATTGCAGGTTTTTACCTGTACATCGCTGCCACAGTGCTGGAAAAAGCAAGTGAGTTTTATTCTGTCCATCTATAATCACTGTTCTAAAATACATTTTTAAAACTGTATTTTGTGACCGGCTGATCTTCCTGTGTTTGTCTGCATCTCTAATTGCTCCACTAACCCAGGTGGCAATCTAGAAGAAGCAGAGAGCTCCTCAGTGAAGATTGTAACCTCACCGTATGTCATTGATTTGTCCAGGACGAAGCAGTACTTCTCTCCCGGAGGAATGTATTCCATCCTGGTATGCATGGGTTTGTACTTTTAATCCAATATCCAAACTCATTTAGCAGAAGCCATGAGTCAACTGGGCATTCTGAGCAAAGGTAGAGGTCTTCATATCTGTGGCTTCCTGCATAGCTGGATTAAATCCCTAGCTCTTAACTGGGAGTATTGGTTTGGGAAAAACTGTTACTGGGTTCATTAACATGGTTTTTGGATCCTGAACTTCCCAAAAAAGACCCAGAGATTATAACTTAATGACATTTTTCTGGGTTCCTGTTAAAGTTGCTGGTTTGTTGGAAAGGTCTCTTTCAAATTTAATCAGTCCACTTTCCTACAGAGGTGTGTGGGTTAATAAAGCACATGATACCTTTTCAAAAAGGCTCCAGGTTCATGAAACAAAATGCAGTCGAATCCGGTTAATTTAACCACATCGGGACACGATGGTTTTGGTCCTAATAACCGGCTGGTCCGACTAAACGAACATGCCTTATGTTACAAGACGGGACGTGCTATGTAACATATTAAATGTTTATTAAACCTTTATTGTGCGATTTACACGTATAG
>JAVSBV010027078.1:0-11819 GCA_033117975.1 Parotocinclus spilosoma | reverse complement strand
GGATATTACATACTGTACACGTTCTTTGGTCCGATTAAGTGGAATTTTGGTCCAAATAAGCGAATAACATTACACGTGTATAATAGGATTTTTTTTCGGTACTTTAGGTTTTGGTTCGAATAAGCGGCTGGTCCCATTAACCGGTGGTCCAATTAACCAGAATCCACTGTATATGCACTTCCTAGTAGTTAAAAATAAAAATAGCAGTGCTGCTTGACTTTTTATTTAGAAGATGTAAAGTCAGAGACAGTAGTTTTTCTGCTGTTGCACAGTCTAATCCTTCATCGGTGCTCACGGGATGCTGCCTACAGGATATTGGTGGCTGGACATTTTTGGTTTGTGGACTATTTTCAGTCCAGCACTAACACTGAGGTGTTTAGAAACTTCAGCAGCACTGCTAGGTCTGATCCACTCACACCAGCAGAACACATACCATCAGCACATCAGTGCCACTGCAGTGCTGAGAATAATCCCCCACCCTAGTCCCATAGTCCCTTATCTGTGGGGGTCCCATTAGAGAACAGAGTAAAGGGGGACTACCGAAGCATGTAGAGAAACAGATGGACTACAGATAGTAACTGTAGAAATACAAAATGCTTCTTTATCGTAAGTGGAACTGGTCAAATGAGTGTAGAAACATGGTGGTGTACCTAATAAAGTGGCCAATGAGGGTATACGCTCAAATGGTGTTGTCTTGTAGAGAATATACTTTAAAATTCATCCTGCCTTTTTAAACCCATCTTGATGAAAACAAGTCAAAGTCATATTTGATGACAGTTCCCATATTGGGCTAAGTCACCATTATGTACATTATTTACATTATGCATTCCAGCACCTCCTATTTACTAATGCTGTTCATCTTGTGTATAGTAGTTTATGCACCTCATCATTTACAGCTTCATTGTTTCTTATTCTGTCCCGTGAGCTGACGTTTAAGTTCTGTTTAGTGTTGCGAAGAATCCGCTCATTCTGTTAGGTAAATAGTCCTGGTCCCACACTGTTCCGTCCAGATAAATGTTCTGGTTCTGTTTGCGTCTGGTTTCTCGTGTCCTAGTGCTAGGCTTTGCTGAACCATGTGCATAACACTGCCACTGCTGGACCCTTACTCTTATGCTAACTATACCATAGACTCATGCTTCCTAAACCTCTAGCCAGACATCCTAGGGATTTTGTAAGGCTTTGTCTACTCTGAGATGCTCTGAGTTGTTCAAAATGCGATCGGTACATGTTAAATACAATTAAAATAACACTCACTGGCAACAAAATCTAGATAGAAAGTTACTCTAAAAAGGAGCCTAAAAAGCTATAAAGTGGATCCAAGAGAAAACTAAAAAAATGTTTTATTAAATAATCTATTTAATAAAAATTAGTAAGGAATCACTTTATTCCTTGGGTCTGTGTGTGTGGTGGCTGCAGCTTTTTTAGAAACTGTACTTGTACCATTCGACTCTAAGAGAGAAACAATTGGGAATTATTGCACAACTTTGAAACGACTCTCGAGAGACTATAAAACATTTCCCTGGAATACTGTACATCCAAATGTCGTAACACTACACGAGACCTTTTGGGGATGAGCCACAGACGTTCGTGTGCTTTGCTGCGTCCCGTTTGGTGCAAGAGAGCTCGTTTGCTGACTGTTGACAAGGTTGATTTTGCTGGAACGTCAAGAGAGAGAAGAGAGAGGAGGAAAACAAAAGACTATAAAAAGACTAGCTGCCCTGACCACCTTACACCTGGCTGAACTGACGGGATTGTGACACGACTCCAGCAAGACTCTCATGTTACTCTTTAGGATGTCTTTATACTGGAGGAGGATATATGTATATTGTATACAATTATAGAATTACAAGAGGATGTGGTTACTTTCTCCTCACTGTATAAAGCCGGAGGGAAACGAGGCACCGTGATGTTCGTGATGAGAACCATAACCGAATAGCAACCAAAGGGAGTGTTTACAGGGCAAGCTGGAGCAGGAATAAAGGGTAGCGGGTTCTGTGAGAGTGCATAATGAATTGCGTTTGATATAAACTCCAAACATCCTTATGATCTTGAGTTCGTATGATCTAGCCGAGATCTTATAATCCTCATAAACCCTGCCCTGCGTACATGTGTATTGAATATTGTACACAATAACGAATGACACAGTGCTTTTGATCTGAACGTTGTGTTGCTGTTATTCAGGACATGAATAAGCCTGGAAAAGAACTTTATTGTTGCTTCCATATGCCAAGACTGTTGGGGTTAATAACAAAGATTCAGTTGGAGAACGAATGGGGCTAATTGGTGATTATGTAGTGCTGTTAAGCTGATAGGATTGCTATGAATGAAATCTTAGATAACAGCCTGTAACTTCTTAATTGCTTCTGCTTTCCTTTTCCCAGTAGTCTCCTGAGATTATTCTAAGATGATCTTAGTGTGTTTACTGCTGTTATAAAAAAAAGTCAACCACAACGATGGTCCAGTCTGTTTTGTGAGGCTGAATCCGAGTGCCAAGTGTCATGAAGGTGATTAAGGGGCAGAACATCGGAAACCCTTAACATCTTGACGTCAGATGTTGAAATCATTCGTGAACACCAATGTTGACACGGTGGCCAAAATCTACACGCATTAAATTCAGGTCAAGTTTAGCCATCAAGGGTATGAGAAGATCAAATCTGTGGATCAAACATAATTCTTGTCTCAAACATGATTGAAAGGAAAAGACCTTCCCTATGGTAATAATTGTTACCATAAAGCTGGAAGAACATAGTTCTCTAGGATGCCAGCCCAAACCATGAACAAACAGCACAGAGGTGTGTATGAGATTAGATGTAGTCCATCACCACAATAGTTCAACACACAGACATAGGCACAGACAGCACTGGTCATGTCTAAAAGAGGGAATTGGGATTGGGAAGGGGATCGTCCCTCTTTTGGTGCAACAGTTACCCCATCAGTTGATCGAGACACCAATAAAGACGGTGGATTACTTTTCGGAACGCACTGGCTATAGAGTCTGGCACAGAACAGAAACAGTTACGGTCATGAGGAAATCCCTCAGTTATGACCCTGCTTCATCAGCACAGGGGTTGGCATGAGTCAGAGATGATCAACGGTGAAATCATCCGTCCAACCAGTGAATCTAAAACTGTGAACCTGAATGTGTTCTCCAGCATCAGTGCTTCCATTTATGCTCTCGTGGCTGAATGGACGTGGGGCACCACCAACACGTGGGGCACCGCCGGTCTGACACGATATAGACCCTGAACCTGTAGTTTAAAACCAGAATGAACTTCTGTAATGTCTGCAGTCTAACCTTAACTGTACGTCTTTTCCTCCAGGTTCCTTTGCGAATGGACATCTCAACGGGTCAGGAGTTAAAACAGGAATTTTCACGAGCAGCTGTAAGGCAGAGAGGCCTCGACGCTCCGGTCCGACTGACAATGAATTCTCAGGAGAAGGGCCCGTGAGAAAAAGGTGAGCACGACTTTCATTTCTCATGTGTTTTTTTTCTTTTTTATATCAGCGCTGAGTGACTTGGTGAACTGTTGAACCGAGTAGGAGTCCCCTGCATTCCATTCCAGTGATCACACACTCAGCTATTGCACATTGTAGCTACTCCAGCTGAACAGCCTTTCATCTTGAGTTGAAGGTTAATGGAGGCCTGGACGATCGGGTGTATTCGCGGGAGAAAATCGGGACTGCTCATGCACTCATCATTCGAAAAATCCACCGCTCATTAAATGGAGTAGAATCTCATAATTGCTGGAGTGCCGAGACTTTAGTCTGGGCTCTGAATTCTCAGACTCTGCTGCTAGATCATTAACCCTGCAGCATTCCTTGGTACAGAAAGGAACTACAAAGGCCTAAGGCTCTGAATTGTGGTCATCTTTAGAATATTGCCACATTTGGTACAGATGGGATAAAGTACTATGGAATGTCTTTTGCTTAACAAGGTTAATCTTAAATTAAAATCGAGTTCAACCTCAGTTCACCAGAATAACAGCACAGAACCTTCACGACACATTGTCATCTGGACATTTTTTAATAAACAATCTGTTCATATCCTTCATGGTCCTTCTCTGCTCAGGTCTTCAGTGAGGTTTAGTTCAGGGGAACCGAATTGCCATGCCCAAGAGCCTGGGTTGGGAGTTTTGACTTTTTTTGGAGCGTGATCCCGAAAAGTTAAACAGTGACCCAGTTGTAATATTTTGGCAGAGGCAGCTAGATTGTTTTTTCAAATCTTCCGGTGCTTCATGAAATCCTTAGCACCTCAGCATTACTCTACTGGTCTTCATGAACAGATCCCAGTCCCACCCGGGTGCAGTAACTCCCTCCACCATTTGGTCACTAAGAGACGATGTGCCTTCAAGAACCTCCCACTGAGGACTGATTTTAAAATCTGTTTTGTTTAATTATTGTATTACTAACCTAAATATTATTATTGATTTAAATTATATTATTACTTAATTTTACTATTACTCTAATATACTTTTAAGTATTTATTTAATTAACATCTAGACCACCCAGGGAGGACGGGTCCATTTTTGAGTCTTAGTCCTCCCAAGGTATCTTTCTTCTACTTTCAGGGAGTTTTTCCTTGCCACTGTCACCCTAGGCTTGCTTACTTTGGGATAGGCCTTTTTAAGATAATATAAGTATAAAGATAAAGTAAGTATAATGCTTCATTATAAAAAGCTCTATAAATACATTTGAATTAAACTGAATTGAAATCCATAAAGTCCTTTATCATAGCAAGGTTCTTAGGTCCTTTGATGGAAGAACATTCTAACATTGCAGACCTCCCACCATACTTAAAGGGGCTCATAGTAATCAGGTTCATTTCATAATCATTTGTAAAGCAAACACCCAGATGCTGTGCATCTAAGCCACCCAAGAAGGATTTCTTCCTTCTATAGTCAGGGATTTTTTCCTTGCCACTGACACCTTAGGCTTGCTTAATTTGGGATTGGCCTTTTAAGATAATATAATATTATAAAGCTGCTTTGAGACAATGCTCCATTGTAAAAAGCGCTATATAAATACATTTTACTCGACATGACTTGACTTGTGCACAGGGTCAGTGTTACGGTGGCTTTGTATTGTATACAGGTGCTCCCCAAATTTACGATGGGGATACATTTTGACAAATCCATTGTGAAACTAAATTTATTGTAAACCGAGGAGGTTATAGTGTATATATCATAATAGCCTACATTAAAAGTTAAGACATGACCGCCACCATGGCTTTTCCTCATTACATTATGTACAAAAATACTTTACATAATTACTACATTAAACTACAGTTGGGAAAAGTCATTAGTATATATTGGTAGTATCTCATGTAATTCGTTAAAAAATGTATTTAAAGTAAATACAAAAAACGGATTTTGGGCGCCCACAAATTTTCTAGTGCCACGTGACTCCCTATGTCACCCATTGTCGAGCTCCTCATCAGAATGCAAGAGAGTATTGTACTATGTATCGTTTGCCTGGGAAAATTCTAAATTCAGAATGTGTTTTCTGATGAATTTATGTTCTTTTGTATGTAGGATTTTCATTGTCGCGCCATTGTAAAACAGGAACTGTATATGTATCTGTATATCCATTCAGCAGTGCTGAAGCACTGTTAATACACACCAAAAGATGAAGAAAGTCGAAAGCCATTAATCACTAATACTAATTCCTAATTCAGTCATTTGCACCATATGTGTCACCCTCAGTACAGGGAATAAGGACAGAGACAGACAGAAGTGGTGTTTTAATTAAGGAGAGAGGCTACCAGAAACAGAAGTGAAAAAATGTAAACACAAACACAGATGCTAACAGGGACATTTGTGTAAACACAGAAGTTAAGGATAACAAACAACACAGAGCACTACACAAAATGGGTATAGATCATTTAACAGAAACCGGAACACACAACACAGGGAACAGTGCATAAAACAGGAACGAGAAAAGCCAAATTGAATCACAAGTGCAACAGGAATAGCCATAGTGGCTGCCTGCTATAACCAGAGCAGCAGGAACAACAAGAGTAACAGGAGCCATGAACTCAAAGAGTGCAAGCCCCATCCAAGCCCCCATGGCTGTTTTCGACACCTCATCACTGAACCACTGGAGCTGCTTTTAATCTGTTATAAAAAATTGGTTGTTTGCTGTTTCCAGACTGACAGGAACAACAAGAGTAACAGGAGTCAGGAACAGGAGCCAACCGACAAGGGAAGTATATATTGTAAAGTAAAGGGTATTTATAGGGCTATTTAGATATAGCCTGACATCGAAGAGAAAAGGTTCAGACGGGAACCATGTGGGCTCATGTAGCTATCAGGCTGCTCCTGGTTCCCAGTATTTTGGCAATATGGCACATAGGGCAGACACATTTTGCTTGTTCCATTTTTACAAGAAGGGGTATTGAGACCTTCCTTAACACTCCTCTTTTTTTAGCCAGGCTTTAAGGACTGGCACCTGTTGAGGCAGGTGGTGGAGTTTTATGTGACCCATGATATGAACCCACCTGGACACTGCTGTTTCTGCCACCTGCTTAGGAGAGACAAAAGAAGCACACAAAGGAAGTCGTTGTTAAAATCAAAGCAAATGGTTTTTTTTTTGTTTTGGATCAACAGTATGGGGCTGTAAGATTGATTTAAAATCTCCTTTGTCAGCTTTTATTGAAATATTTGTATTGTTTTTCTGTATATTGTTTTTTTAGAACAATACAATACAATACAATACAATTAGAGCAGAGATGTGATTTAAAAATATCACGTCCTCGCATTTTAGTTCTGTTTCTCTTAGCGTTGACATTGGCGTCTCTACGTCGGACCGATATGTGTGAACAAATCAACAAGTCATATAAGGTCATAAATACAGATTAGACAGGTTTTATAAAAATTAATTTTAGGACTGAACTTCGCAAAACATCATAACTTCCACAACAATGCTGCGTGCTGGGGTGAACCCACTCATGGGACTTCTTAAATATTCTGGTATTGTTAGCAGCTGATAACTCATAAACAGCTTCTATGATTTAACTCCTTCATGCCAGGACCTTCTCCGTTTTGCACATGAAAGTAACTTGGCTCAGCAGTTAGGACTCCTGTACCGAGGGGCAACTTGCCTGCTGTTTGTAGTTTATGTACTTCATTCCAAAGTCTTTTAAAGGACATTCTCTAAACTATTTTATGAACAAAAATACAAACGGTAGCTCATTCATTCATTATCTTCAGCTTAATCCACACAGGGCCGCGGGCCAGCCGATGCCCCCCCTCCCGACAACTCTGGGCGCAAGGGCAGGAACAACCCTAGACACACACAGTAAGGGCCACCAATTAACCTAACACCCATGTCTTTGGATTGTGGGAGGAAACCGGAGTACCCGGAGTAAACCCACACAGACACGGGAAGGACCCAGGTTGCTCCACCCTGGGGATTGAACCCGGGACCTTCTTGCTGTGAGGCAGCAGTGCTACCCACCGAGTCACTGTGCTGCCCAAAAAAGGTCTCTCTATACTATAATTCTAGAAGTCAAAACAACATGTGGAAATTTTGAGTACTTTTTTGGGTCTGATGCTTGATTTGGTGTTGGTCTGCATATTTAACATGTGAGCATGTTAGTCGTAACAGCTGTAAATGCACCCACTCTGGTGGGTGACAGCCCTGTAGAAAATCCATCCTGATATTACCACATGTACTCATGCACATAACTTTGGCTTCTGTCATAAGCAGAAATGGTGGGAAATGAATTAGGAGCAGAAATGCAGTTGAATGAAGTGGCAGCTTAGTAGAACCAGGAAACGAAACCTTAACGTTCAGATTAATAATATACAGCCTTACCTGCTGAGTCACCTCAGTCCCTTTACTCAGTGAAACAGCAAACGAGATGAAAGTAATCACCCACTTTTGGAGCCCAAATAAGATTAAAGTCTTTCTTTGAGAAGCGATATCCTGCACGACGGCTCGGACTTACCTACAGCTATCAGAACGAGTTAGAAGCGTGATAGTCTGAAAGCTGGACAAGTGCCTAAGATTAATGCCTCACAATCCCATTCAATCTTAATTACACCATGAGTCACTTTGCAGCCATTTTCCTCTCTGCAATGTTTCTCCTCCTGCCGTAAATATGTCAGGTTTCTCTAACGACGTTGTCATTAAGTGGTGCTTTTAGAGAATTCTGCCAGACGGTATGTGCCGATAAATGTGCGTTTCACTTCAACTATGCATGAATTGAAGTGTGAAATCCTGTCTCTGGACGTCCCAGTCTCACACACACACACACAAGTTGTGTGTCACGAAGGCGACCAGTCTATAAAACTACCAGCGTCCCACGTTCAAGTCAGTTAATGTTGGGCACAGCGGTTTGAGCTGTACTTGTATCAGCATGCAGCTGTGAGTGCTGAGCTTGTAAAGCCCCAGGGCAAACACAGACACACCGCAGAGTCGCCGTAACTTATGTGGGGAACGGCAGAACATCTGTAGGCAGTAACATGTTCTGAGTCGTCTAGCTGTAGTACTCCATTCATCCAGAGGGGCGCTGTCGATGTGTAATTCGACATGATCATGGTGTATCATGGTCCTTATGTGATCTTGATCCTTAGGCAAGCAAAAGTTAACGTTGTTCATGAGGTTTAGTACTACAAAGCGAAAGATTTTTATATAACAAGGGTCGATGTGCAAATCATGAGAAATCAATGGCAGGCGTTTAAATACAGGCATGTCACATTGAGTCAGTGTACGTGCATTTGGGTAATTAGTTAATGGAAGTTTTCATGACCATGTTACCCTAACGTTCTGCAAGTTCTACGGCTAAAAAAGTGTATAAATACTTTAATAAATATAGCGTCCCTACTTCGTGGATTTTCGTTTATAGTGGGTGGTCCTGGAACGTAACCCCCGTCATGAACGAGGGAACACTGTATTATCCCACGTTAAGTTCAAGTTCAAGTTTATTTATTTATTATTTGGCGCCTTTTACAATGGAGCATTGTCTCAAAGCAGCTTCACAATATTACACTGTCCTAAAAGGCCAATCCCAAGTTGAGCAAGCCTAGGGCAACAGTGGCGAGGAAAAACTCCCTAAATATGGTAGGAAGAAACCTTGGGAGGAACCAAGAATCAGCAGGGGACCCATCCTCCATGGGTGGCCTAGATGCTAACTAAATAACTACCAAAAGTATAAAAAAATTACAGCAAAACCAGGTCAATAAATAAATAACAAATGAATAGTAAAAGTTAAATTAGTAATAGGAAAATGAACTTTGAAAATGAACTAAATTCTAAAACAAAATAGATTATAAAATGAGTCCTTAGTGGGAGGTCCTTGGCAGCACATCGTCTCCTAATGTTCAACCGATGGAGGGAGTTCCTGTACTCTGGTGGGACCTGCCTTCGATGTTGAAGACAATCAGAGCGACACCGAGCCGGAAGATCATCCAAGTGTGTGGTGCTGGAACCTCAGCACCAGAACATCAGCTCTGAGAGAAAAGAGAAAATGTAGTTAGTGATGGTTAGTTAAGCTTTGTACACATTAAGTGTTTTAGACTCTCCCAGCTAATGCAGCATTTGGGCTATGAGATAGGAGTTGGTCAAACCTGGTACACTGTTGAACCTCAGTATCATGCTGGTGCCTTTGATGTTTTGCCGTATTGGAAGAGCAACTTCCTTTATAGCTTTAGAGATTGCTTTCCACACACATTGCTTTTAGACTTTTTATTTTCTCTCAAAGGGGAACCAAACCTCAATCTTTGCGAATGCTAAGAAGGGTATGAAAACAAAACTACGTACGTACGTGACCACAAGACCGGTCCTGCCAGTTAGGTGATTTCCTAATACTTCCTATTTTTTACTAATTACAGCCATGGATTTGAAACATAAAATGATTTGGCAGGAACCGATAAGATTAATTTGTGGAATTCAGGCTTTCAGGTAGGCAGCTCTTGGAATTTTGGAATTACTTCCATATCAGGACCAGGGTTCGATACACAACCTCGCTGATGAGATGAGGTTTTAGCTACATTTAGAAGTTGCTTTTAGTGTCCTGACATGGTAAAGTCCAGCATGGTTCTTCTGTACTAAAACCACAAACTTCTCATGCTGTTAGCTTTTAGTTTGGGGCAGTTCAGGTTACGCTTACAGAAGTGAGTGTGCTTCTGTATGTTTCCCGTTAAGGCTCAGCGCTCCTAACGTGGGGGTTGGGTCTGCATGATGGATGGCACAGACCGGGGCTGCCTGTGCAGTACATAAACACAAAACATGTTTCTGCAGTCCTTGTCTTCTTTTTCCTTGCAAAAATGAACAACCTTATTTCCAGCCAAATTCAAGTCATCATTTTTTATTTTATTAGTGCTTCTAAGCGCTGCAGCTCCAAAGTGCTGTAGATGTTTAACAAACTTTTTCGTCTCTCCTTGTTCCTCTAGGCCGAGGCTGCAAGCACAGAGGAAATTTGCTCAGTCCCAGCCGAGCTCTCCCAACGCCACTCCAGTAAAGCTGCTGGAGACCGTTTCAGCGAGCCCCGGCCTTCCGCTCAGTGATCTCACCAAGTGCAAACCCAAAACAGAGGACTTTCTGACCTTCCTGTGTCTAAGAGGTAAGTCGGTACAGACGAGGGGACGTGTCGGGGCGGACAAGGGAACAGCTGCGCCATCGAACTGCTGCCATACTTCTTAGACAGCTATTTGCTTACACTTGATGGCGGCTAACAGATTTCATTGCCTCTCGCTCGCAGACAGCGCTATGTCCTGGCTGCCGTCCCAGATGTGCTGTGACTGCAACAGTCTTTTCTGGCACCGCATGCTTAGCACAGAGCTGCAGCTTCTAAATCTGTTTAACCTCAGTGCTCTGCGGCTAAAAAACCCAGAGAGCTAGTGCTTCAGTTTTGGGGCTTATCTGATTATTTAAGCGGTGGAGACACTGGAGCAGCATTCTTCTTAGAATGACTGCGATCGATTATCTAAGCAGATAAAGTGAATATCCTCAGGAAGAACCGAGGGTCAGTCCTGGGTCTGGAACAACACTTGCTCGCGTGCCAACAACAACGTGCCAGTGTCACCTTTTCCATTACCCATCCTTCCCCAGCGTTCCCTGTTCATCAAGCACAAGTCAAAGCAAACATGGCACACTCAGATCGAATTATGTCGCCGCTCCCTCGCACTTACATCCATAACTGCGCTTTGAAGACAGAGAGCAGACTGATTGGGTTTGTTTTGGCAGAGGACGGATTGGGTTAGCGGATTTTCGCTTGTAAAGGATGTACATAAAGGAATCGGTCCTCAGTTTCAGTTCAGTTCCTCATTGGTTTCGAACCTCCTGTTATTGCTTGGTTAGAACTGGCTGGGCTTGTATGTAACTGGAGCTAAATAGTTCCACATAAGCCTTGGGAATGATTTCCAGGCACATGCTGGAGCTGATGTAATATCTTGAATAAGGGATGATACGTGCCGTTTAGAGATGCAAAGGTTGCAAATCTCAGTTTGCAATTTCTGTCCAAGAATTATAACTGACAGCATACAGATACTTTTTGTTCAGCTTTTCTTCTAATGGAAACCTCTTTACTGTAATAAAGGTAACAGCACAATTTTTCTGGCTTCTGTCTGGCGCTGCACTCTCATCAGAGTTAGCTTTAGCTTTGTCCATTTCCACATACAGCGTTCCCTCGTTTATGGCAGGGGACCTGCATATTACATGTTCCAGGACCACCCGCGATAAACGAAAATCCGCGAAGTAGGGACGCAATATTTATTTAGGTATTTCTACACTTTTTTAGCCGTAGAACTTGCAGAACGTTTGGGTAACATCGTAGGGCTTGAATGAATTTAGTCTATAATGAAACTTTCACAAACAGC
>JAVSBV010027068.1:0-11820 GCA_033117975.1 Parotocinclus spilosoma | reverse complement strand
ATCCTGTGTCCGTCCAGCCTCAGTTTAGCCTCTCCCTCGTTCTCTGTAGTGGTCAGTGTAGGGGTTTCTTCTCCAGTCTTTCCCTGTCTATCTAAACCCCTGTTATTTTGGTTTATTGGTTTGCTCGGTGTGTGCTCTGCTGTCTCATCCAGGGTTCCAGCTCGACCCGGGTTACCAGTCCTGAACCATGCACTGCATTGGCATCACTACATTGCTCCTCCTGCCTCTTGCCTCCATACGCGCTTTGCTCTTTGCCTCTGCAGCCGTTTTCTTAATAAATACCCATTGTTCTGCATCCTTGTCTCCTGTCATCTCAGTAGAGCTAGTCGTGACACATTCTTGTCTACGTAATAAGATTTTATGGTTAGCAAATCAGGCCTGTTACTGTTATATTTCTGGTGCAGTATTATCAGTAGATGCTTTCAGTCACGTTTGAGCAGTTCACTTTGATCCTTGCTATAATCTTTCTATTAGAAAGATTTTTTTTATTATAAGATTAATATAAAAAATTAAAGTCAATTCATCTGAAAATGATTAGGTTTTCATGTGTCAGAACTGATAGTCTAAGAAGTTTGCTTATGGACTTTTGGGTATAAATTCAAATTCAATTTAAGCTGTAACATGAAGTTACATATAATGTATGTTAATACCTTAAACCACTTAGCACTAATATTTAATACAATCAAAGCATCGTATTATCTTCCTAAGCACATCAGTTCAACATAAATAGATGGTGTTCATAAATTGACTTACAACTCATCCAGTCTTATTCAAAGAATCATGCGTTAAGGGCCTTGCTTAAGGACCCAACTGTGGTAGATTGGCAGAGGTAGGATTCGAACCCTGGACCTTCAGGTCCACAGTCCATTCCCTTAACCACTAGGCTACCACCTATAATTTATACCTCAAAGCTGGCTTTTTTACTGTTGCTTTGTGGTCTAGTATCTGGAGATCACTTTTGAATTAGGACATGTGAAGCCTAAAGAAGGTTTCAAAAGCAGTCTGGTTAATTGGGTAAATGTAGAAGTTTAAATAAAGGAGAAAGGAAAGGGGGTTGCCCTCAAGGGTCTGTCCCCTAATATAACCAGTGGCCTTTGAAGTAAAGAATAAACAAGCACTATCTTTGCCAGACAGGGCTAGAGTCACCATGTAGTCTCCAGGAGGTAGAGAGCTGAGGGTACCCTAACATACCAGAATCAAATTACATCATCATCTTTAAGCAAGTTACATATACAATACATAATAGTAAGTAATTACACCAGTAAGCAATATTAATTTGATTCCACCACATTCACGCAACACTATTTTACAGAGGTGAATCTCCTTCCAGTACACAGATTAAATTCAGTGGGTTTAGGTCTTAATGAATGCTATATGTAATGGAATGTAGAAACTTAAGCTTGTGGTTAGAGCAGTGGGTAAAGGGGATGCCAATTTCATCTTTTACCTTTTTTTATTCCTAAAGCCCTGTCATAACACTGACTTAATATATTGCCTGCACTAATTTACTTTTAAGTGTAAAAAGTTTCAAACCGCAGTGGCGTTGTAATCTGTACTTTCAAGCACAAGTACTTAAAAAGGGGAAATCTGTACATTCTTACTCCGTTATACTATTAATAACCACTCCATTCTGATTGGCTTTAGATTATCATTTTGTGTCTGGTGGCAAATCCCTGCAGGTACACAATTCCAGTCATGTCCAGGTGGACCAGTGCATTATGGTGCAAACACACCCTTGCCAGCATGTTTCAAATGTACGAAGTGATGCTGATTCTAAGTTCACAACCTTGATCCATTCAGTTTAATGAACACCTGCCATGTGTAGCTCAATTTTTTCATTGTGTTGTTATGTGTGTGTTTTTGGACTTTCTTTTAGTTTGAATACATCTGGTTATTCTTCTCACATTGCATGCTTTGACCATGTAGCATCCTGTCAATAAATGCTCTTTTAATCATTGCTCCATTCTCTGTAAACATTAGAAACTAAACTTCGTGCCCAGAAGGGCAGCTGTTTCCGGGATGCCAAATCCACCAATTTGGCTTCAGCATAACATGGTTATTGCTTAGAGTTTCTTAGATCACACATCTTGCCCTTGCAGTGCTTGTGCTGACCACAAAATAAACTTGACCAGGCTTACTTGATTCCACATGTTTGGAGGTTAGGCTACGTGCATTAACAAGCAGGTGGTGTTCTTAATAAAGTGGCCAAGTGTGTACTACTCAGCTGTATGACTAAAGGGGAGGGACATTTTATGGTGATTGTGGTCATGAGGAGAAAATCTATAAAGAATTAAAAAAACCCGAAACCACTAAACCAACAGAGATAATAGAATGTCTTTTGATAACCATGTTTGTATTTAAATTTCAACAAGTGCAGACAAGCCTAGTGTACCACAGTTATGTACAAAGTCATTCACCACAGTAAACAGAGCAGAATAATGAAACTTGAGAAGCACTGGAGGATTATTTGATTTACTTCAAATCAAATTTTCGGGATATTCAGTTCTATTTTCCATACTTTAACATCTCCATTGCAACTCCCAAACTATACTCCCTGAACAATAGAATGAGTCACCTTGCATGTTGAAGGCGGTAGTAACTTTAGGCTCCTGCTGATGCTGTTACATGAGAATGATTAAGCTATGAATAAGTAGGATGTGTGACAGGATTCATAGATGTAGGCTGTAGTATGAGAGAAGTAGGTGAATTTGTAGGTCTATCAAAGCTTATGGACATAAGGGTCTACCAGCAGTGACAAATCCCATGAAATTCTCATCAGAATTGTTAGCTGCTCAGGTTTTTTGGAATGCTGGAGCATTATGGGAAATGTAGTGCCTGTAGTGAATGCATATGCTTTTTATATCATTAGTTTATATAATTAGTTTTGCTCAGCAATTCAGGATTGCCCCGTAATTTTAATGTAGCGGCTCTGATGATGCCCCTGAAACAATACTCTTTGAAAAACTGATGCAGTCACTTTAGTTTTCCCTCCTAAAAGAAATACATTCATGTGTACTAACCAGTTATGCATAAAATATGTACATACATTTATATTACTAAATGACTCCTGTTCAAGCATGTTTCAACATCATAGATTAGTCAGGCAGCCAAGTCGATCAGGGAAGGAAAATAAATAGAATCATTGGTTATAATAAATATACTGTGTCTAAAAGTTGGCACAAATCCGTTTGCAAATGCTTATTCAATCATAAAGGGAAATCAAAAGCAACAGTCTCACAGTACTTAAAGTTCTGAAAGTTTCCAAAATACAATACAAAATAAGCCATGGGAAGATAAAAACATTTAAATCTTTGCTTACACATAACTAATTTACACACCTACATTTTGAAACCTTCAGTTAAATCAACAGGGGCTTTGTACAGTCTATTTGGCAGAGTGCATATACTGTAAGTAGCAACAGGAATCTAATTATTAACTTTAAAAACCTACTCTGGTAATTCAAATCAGGAGAATGGACAAAGCACTGAATGAAATAAGGTTACATTAAAGTCTGTATAGTTTGTCTAAGAAGATATACATGTTTTTATGGAAGCAATCGGAGGCAGTGCATAGTGGACACAGTTCTAGGTGCACAGATACAGTTCATTACCTTGCACAACTTTATTTAAAAGCATCCAATGAAGTTGGTATGTTGTTAGACATATATGATGATTTTCAAACCTTTTTACCCCATATTTAACTGAATACACTACAACGACAAGATATTGGATGTTCAAACAGATAAACTTTATTATTTTTTTGCAAATATTCACTCATTTTGAATTTGATGCCTGCAACACGTTTCAAAAAAGTTGGGACAGGGGAAATAAAAAAGTGGTGAAGTTGAGGAATGCTCAAAAAACACCTGTTTGAAACATACCACAGGTGAGTGTCATGATTGGGTATAAAGTGAGCATCCACGAAAGGATCAGTTGTTCACAAACAAGGATGGGGCGAGGTTCACCACTTTGTTAACAAGTGCATGAGCAAAAAATCCAACAGTTTAAGGACAACCTTTCTCATCCTGCAATTGCAAAGAATTTAGGGATTTCATCTACAGTCCATAATATCATTAAAAGTTTCAGAGAATCTGGAGAAATCTCTACAAGTAAGCAGCATGTCTGAAAACCAACATTGAATGCCCGTGACCCTTAATCCCTCAGATCCCTCACATATGGTTTCATGTAATGTGCAAAACAACATTTAAAATCTGGAAAAGACTATGGCATGATTCTTGAGGCCAGACAGGCTTTTTCAAATATTTCTATAACTGTGATCTCTTTAAAAATAAGATCTAGTTAATAGTAATAAAGTAAAAATATCCAGTGAGCAACTGATCTGCAGACTGAAATGCATTGTTGATAAGAGAGGACTGAGAATTTCCAGCCTTGTTCATGCTGACAGAAAGGCTCTGATAACTCAGATAATCACTCTGTAAAACTGTGCTGAGGTGAAATCCTGCTCAGAATGCACAATACATCGAACTGTGAGGTAGATGGGCTACAACAACAGGAGACCAAGTTGGTTCCATGCCTGTAAGCCAAGAACAGAACAATTAGTCTGCCATGGGCACAGACACACAGAAACCAGACAGCTGAAGAGAGGAAAAATGTAGCCTGATCTAATAAGATATATAAGATTAGATAAACTAGTACCGGTAGATAGGGTTATTTTGTTGTCATTTAACAGCACATGCTTGTACAGAAGAACAAAACATGTATTACCCAGGCTCAGTAATTAAATATTAGAAAAGTATACAGAAAAAAAGTTTTATAAATCAAATAATTATGATAAAGGAGACTAGGCGTAAAGGGTAGTTTATGTTTATTGTGGGGTGAAGTTGTCAAGGCAGATGGCTTGAGGGTAAAAAACTTTTCCTGAATCTGCTGGTGCGTATTGTGATGCTGCATGTGATGTTGTGATGTTTTTGAGGGACGTAGGATAGGCAGGTAGTCCATAAGCAGGTTAAGCAAGGTCTTGTGTCATGCTCTTGACCTACTTTGAACATGTTGTAGATCTCTGTGTTGGGGAGGCAGCTGTCAGTGATGTGCTGAGCAGTTTTCACTACCCTCTGATGAGCGTTCCTTTCAGCTGTGGTGCTTCTGCCATACCACATTGTGATGCAGATGGTCAGGATGTTATCCACTCCACATCTGAAGAAGAAAGAAAGGATTGTTGCACTCTTCAGCTTCTGAGGAGTAAAGGCCTTTTTGTGATGGTGGGTGAGTTTTAAGACCAGAAAAGATGATGAGAGGTGTGAAGTTCTAAGAATTTAAATCTACGTACCATTTCCACAGTGAGGTGTGTGTTGTGCATGACAGTGTCAGCAGTCCAAGCTGGAGGATGTAGTAAGGATGTAGTGTGGTGAAATGCCCATCGTCTTGACACACTTTAAGCATATTGATACCAATACATCATTGCTTAATTTTTACAGCTTTTTTTGAGTATAGTAAATGCATCCTTTGAAGCCCATCCAGCATGATAAGGCAATCATGTCACAAAGCAAAAATTATGTCAGACTAGTTCACAAACATGATAATGAGTTCAGTGTTCTTAAATGTCTTTCCTAGTTGCTGTATCTGAATACAGTAGAACACATAGTATAATTTGAGATTTAAAGCATGGTCTGCAGGACTTGTATGATGTAATCATGTCAACATGGGGTAGAATGTAATAGAATTGGTTAGAGCATCTACTGGAATCAATGTCATGAAAGACTGTGGGTGTTTAGAGTGAAAAGTGAAACCCTACCCAGTATTTGTATAGTGCATGGGGCGATTCTTGGATCGGAGTGCTAGGTGTACTGAGCACCCAATAAGACCTGTCCCTTTCCTCTCATTTTTACCTGTACATTTTTTAGCTATTTCTAACTATCATCCTTACACTTATATAAGAGCGAGATTAGCTATTCAATGAAAAACATTCGTAAAACAACACAACAAAAATAAAATAAACTTTTTACTCTTTGTTTTTTACTTAAAAAAAATCACTCTCCTTTTTAACTTATTTCTGGGCGCGCTGGACTTGAGCACCCCTAAAAAAGGGGTTAATGCCACCCATGGTATAGTGGTGCCTATAGTGCTGGATCAGTGTACATTTCTCCAGTTAATATGGTTTATGTGCAAAACAATTCTGGATTCTGTAAAACAGGTCATGTCACTTCTGGTTCAGCTGTTTTGTACAAGCTATGGTACATTGAAAATGGTGCTATTTTACTCACTTTGCCTTCAGGAGCCACCAAGGATGACTATAACTGATGTCCTTCGCATATGCTGACTAACATCAATAATTCCTGCCTATAAAATAGACAAGGGGTTACAGCTACATGCTTCCTAATTTTCAACAACTTAATATTCTTATGCTTTTATTTATTCACTTTTATATTGTCCTGATTTCACAGGCTGCCCACAAAAAAAGGGTTGCTCTCAGTGGTCCCTAGTATAAATATGGTTAGTAAATGGATGAATGATAGAAATAATGACTATGAATATTAATATTATTGAATAATAATATGTTAATCTAGATAGACAATCTAGGTCTGCAAAAAGCCATAACAACATGCAAGGACATATTCACAATATAATATGACAAAATACATACCTGGTACAGAACCTGCTACCATCATCCAATGCTAAATACCTTTATCCAAGACTAACAACTGCTGCGGTGTAACCTCATTTAGCCTCTTTTGAAGCTCTTCTATCACCAGCTGCTAGGCCTCCATTTTTTCCACACACTTTATCCGAAGCTGATGGTTCTGATTTTGTATGGTAATCGTGGCACTAAAGAACCAATTCAGCCTTCATCTTTTCCTCTTCAATTCAGCTTAATTCAGCTTCTGGATGCTATTTTATCTCCCAGACAATTGGCTTGGATGCTGACAGAGAGTAGTTGTTCCAGTCAAACAGCACAGGCACTGTATCATGAATTGAAATGACAAGTGGAAATGAAATGTCTGTACAAGACTGTCGTGGCTGTCATAATTACCAAATTCTCAAGTTTTACATTCCATGTCCATAGTTCTTAGGTTAAAAAAAGTACACATTTGTATAACCATAAAGTCCACTGTGCTGCGCGAATGCTTATCATGATGTCAAGGAAGTCAGGGGGGAAGTAAGGAGGGATTAAACAGGTTAATTGGAAACACGTGAATGTCATGATTGGGTATTAAGGGAGGATCACTGAAAGGTTTAGTCTTTCACAAGCAAAGATGGGGTGAGATTCACCAGTTTGTGAACAACTGTGTGAGCAAAAAGTCCTACAGTTTAAAAACAACGTTTCTCATCATGAAATTGCAAGAAATTTATAGATTTCATCATCTACAGTCCATAATATCATCAACAGATTCAGAGAACCTAAAGAAATCTCTGCAAGTGAGCGGCAATGCCGAAAACCAACATTGAAGGCCCGTGACCTTCGGTTCCTCAGGCGGCACAGCATTAAAAACCGACATCATTCTGTAACTGATATTATTACATGGGCTCAGGAACATTTCAGAATACCATTGCCAGTAAACACAGTTCATCTCTTCTCTCATAGTCTCCTTTCTCCATCCCAAGTGCAAGTTAAAATTCCACCATACAAAGTTAAAACCATATATCAACAACACCCAGAACCACCACTGGATTCTCTGGGCCTGAGCTCATCTAAGATGGACTGACACAAAGTGGAAAAGTGTCCTGTGGTCTGATGATTCCACATTTCAAACTGTTTTTAGAAATCATGAACATTGTGTCCTCCGAGCCAAAGAAGAAAACAACTGTCTGGATTGTTATCAGCGCTCTGATAGTATGGGGGAGTGTTAGTGCCCATGGCATGGGTAACTTGCACATCTGTGAAGGCACTATTAATGCTGAAAGGAACGTCTTTTCCAGGGACGTTCCTGTTTATCTCAGCAAGACAATGGCAAACCACATTCTGCACGTGTTACAACAGAGTGGTTTGGTAGTAAAAGGGTGCGGGTACTAGACTGGTCTGTCTGAAGTCCAGACCTCTCTCCTATCCATTTGAACATTAAATATCTTGTCTTTGTAGTGTAGTCAATTGAATATAGGTTGAACACAAAACACAACTATAACGCGAATTTACACAGGAAGCGATGAGTGCTGGGAAATGTAGTGAGGAAAAGCTGTAGTCATGACAATATTCATTTTTGTTTTTCATTTTCGATAATTATTCAATAAATAACATGAGAAATTCAACAATTTATTGTAAAATATATTTTCTGTTAATAGTTTTGCCCAACTATGGTTTAATGTAAGTGTTACGCATGTTTTCTTATATTTTCGCTTTTGCACTGTTCAGGGATTGCATACAATTTTGTTGTACCTTTGGTTAAATGACAATAAAGATTGAATTATATTCTTTTCTATCCTATTCTATGTTTAAAGTGATATATACAACATATAATAAGTCCTTAGGTTATGATAAATTTAACTAATGATGGATTTGTCAGTACGCATCCCCATCATAACTGGAGTACTACCTGTAAAATGGCAAAACAGTTTAAATACTCATGCAGTAAAAATAATATAGCAAATAGTTTAAGTATATTAGGGCATCTTTAGCTGAGACACAATTTACCTTTAGCACATATGAACTCACTTTTTTCCAGAAAGGGAGAAGGATATACAGAGAGATGATATTTACTCTCCCCCTTTATCTTTTTACCACAGTAAAGTACACATAGTCGTCATGGGAATCACAACAATCAGAACAAGCAGAAACAGCAACAGTGACTAATCAAACATTGTAATTATCTCAGCAGAACTCACACCTCACCACATTCAGTGCAATGTGTCGGTTGTTTTGAGTTACATGAGTGTAATGTTAGCACTGAATGAGATATGTGATTATGTGACTGAGGGCATGTCTAAGCTATGTGTATGTTTACAACTAGCCTAATATTTCAAATGCCCATTAGCTACAGTTAAACTCCAGAGAAGGGATAATTAAGGTCTTGGTCATTTTGTTTCTGCTATAGAAGATCTAACCCGGTTTCTAGAACGATGTTAAAAACTGACTGAGGCCGTCTCTTGTCTCTCTATTTAAACTAGTGACCTATGAAACACCTTAAAGTTATGTCATTGCTGAAATTCCCTTCAGCAAAGTATTTCAATTTTCAGCAAAGTATAATTATTTGATATTTGAGGTAAGGTATATTGCAGGCATTTCTGCAAATCTCACTGTAGAGCTTTGTTTACCAAGACCAAACCAGGCACAAGTCTTTTGTTAGGCTTGGAGAGGCAGTCACTCCCAGTCTCACAGCTGTGACACACACGCACACACTCACTTACAATGACACAGACAGTTTGTTTATGTCTCTTTGTAGGGACTTTGCATTGACTGCTGCATTCTTACATCTATACCTAACTCTAATTTTAACCTCAGTAGCCTAAAATAAATGGGTTTTCATTAATAAAAAAGAACAAAAAATTGTCCCCACAAAACAAAGATCCTTTCCATCCTTGTTGCGACATGAAGTCCTCACAGTGATATATAAACTTCACACACACACACACACACACACACACACAAACCTAATCCTGCGGTCAAAGGGAGGGACTTGAATTCTCCCAAGCATGCCTCGCAAACTTGGTGAACTCTGTTTTCTCTTCTTGCTGCAGGGAATTAGAATGCACACAAGAGACCTTCCTGTCCAAGTGTGTTGGTATTATCGTGTTTAACAAAATTAGCAGAAGTAGTGGATTATCACCATGGAACCATAGACTTGCAACCTAGAATTTAGCTGCTTCATTTGAGACTAATCTTTATTGAGGTTTCCACCCCAAACAGCCTCTTTGTCAAGTGTAAACTGTAGATAATGTCACTGACTAAAGGATTGTGTTTTTCCTCCACATCTTCCTTTCCCTCTTCCTGGTTCACTGGCACGTGGTGAACAATGCTCTTCAGTAAGGTTTACTTTTGCCGGCTTTCTGGTATCACACTTGCGGTGAGAAGGCACGCGTCTCAAGTGAGACCAGATAAACAAAAATACATTGTGCCTGTCGGCTGTCGACACACAGTCCAGTTAGCCAAGGCCTGCTGTATGGCAAATGAAATTTCCAGTTTCATGTATCTTGTGTTTTAGGAAAAGAAACCTGGTGTGAACTATAGAGTGATTAAGTAATAGAATAGATTTTAATGTTCGAATGAATGTTATCATTGCATTGCACTCTTGGACATTAATGCAGACACATTTTGTTTTTACATAATGTTTCAGATTAGTAATATCTCTGCTCATGTCACCCCATGCATCTCTCACCTCACATATTTCACTTCACAGTTTTTCCTCTGGACTATCCATTGTTTTTCCACTACAACTTTTACCTCCTTCCTTTTCGTTGACCCCTCCACTAGCTGTTGTTCCTCGCTGACAGTGCTGATTTACTCCAGACGTGGACCGCTGCCAGCTCCTCTCAACCAATCCCCTGAGTCGCTGGCATACTCTAGCCAAGTCCCATTGGCAGTCAACAAAGTTTTATGGTTTGCGCAATCACCTCCTGCAGGCCTTGACAGCTGTGGAACATGTTTAAATTTCAGCATATACCTCTGCTTTCCTCTACTTTCACCTCAGTACAAAACTATTATTACTACTCCCTTTGAGTGTCAGAACACACTATGTAGCAAGACTGCTTATCTATTAAAGGGTAATGCAATTGAAATAGCAAAACAAGATCTGAATCGTATCTTTACATCCAACCTCATGTATACTCACTGACAAAAAAATAAGCAGCCACACAGAAAGGTACTGCAGGAAACTGGGTAGAAGGTTGTTAGTAGTGCTTTCCCAGCTGCCCCAGATGCTACTTTTGGGTAGTGTACCTCTTGGTAAAAGATTGTTGACTGCTTGACATGGTTATACTCTGCACTTGAAGATATTTTGTCCAGTTGATAGACTTTGAGATGGGGCAGATCATTGGACTGAGAGAAGCTAGATTTGTATTTTGATGACTTGCCTGCCATCTAGGCAGTATGCAAACTCTATTTAAGAAGTAGAAAATTAGAGTTCTGTTGAAACCAAGAAAAGATCAGGTAGACCAACAAAAATCTTAATAACAACTACCCGGAAAATTGTTCGGGATGCAAGGAAAAACCCACAAATAAAGTCAGCTGACATACAGGACTCTCTGAAAAGAAGTGATGTTGCTGTTTCAAGATGCACAATAAGGAGGCACTTGAAGAAAAATGGGTTGCATGGTTGAATCGCCAGAAGAAAGCCATTATTACGCAAATGCCAAAAAGCAGCCCGCTTACAATATGCTAGACAGCACAGAGACAAAACTCAACATTTCTGGAACAAAATAATTTGGAGTGATGAGACAAAAATTGAACTATTTGGCCACAACCATAAACGCTACATTTGGAGAGGAGTCAACAAGGCCTATGATGAACAGTACACCATCCCTACTATAAAACATTGAAGTGGGTCAGGGATGTTTTGCGGATGTGTGAGCTACACAGGCACACAAAATTGGTCAACATGATGAATGCAGCATTTTATCAGGAAATACTGGAGGAAAATTTGCACTCATCAGCCTGGAAGCTGCGCATGGGACACACTTGGATGTTCCAACATGCCAATGATCCAAAACACAAGGCCAAGTTGACCTGTCATTGGCTACAGCAGAAAAAAGTGAAGGTTCTGGAGTGGCCATCTCAGTCTCCCAATACCATTGAGCCACTTTAGGGAGATCTCAAACGTGGAGTTAATGCAAGACAGCCCAAACATTTACAGGAATTGGAGGCATTTTGCCAAGAAGAATGGGCAACTTTACCATCTGAGAAAATTAAGGGCCTCAACCACAACTACCACAAAAG
>JAVSBV010027057.1:0-11820 GCA_033117975.1 Parotocinclus spilosoma | reverse complement strand
TGTGTGTGTGTGTGTGTGTGTGTGTGTGTGTGTGTGTGTGTGTGTGTGTGTGTGTGTGTGTGTGTGTGTATTTTTAGATGTCTTCTTGACACAGTTTTCAGCGTTGCAGACCTCTCGTTCTGTGCGCACACGCAGACTTGCTGCTGCTGAGGAGAACACAGAAGTAACGCGCACAGCTCGCCTTGCACACATCTTCAAAGAAATCTGCGATATGATCACCAGCTACAAGGGTCAGCACACACACAGCACCTCCAGCTAATGTGTTATCTCACTGTTAATCACTGTCTGTGCCAATCTGTCACGTTGGCACATGCTGTTTTTCTTTCTCTCTCTAACACCTACACACACACACACACACACACACACTTGTCTTGCTGTACTTGTGAGGACTTTCCTTCGACATGAATGACAATGAAGGATTACTGCAACTACAGTAATTAATGCTGCTCCTATGCCTTTATGCCTTAACCTCAGTAACCTAAGGCAAGTTTCTTGGCTCTTTTTTTTTTTTTTCAAATAAAACTTGCTTTCTTAATTAAAGCAGATGGAAAAACCATTGTGTGGATATTTGGTCCTCACAAGTATAGTAAGACAAGGGACACACACACCTAACCTCAAGGACTTTTTTAAAATTAGGACAACATAATATAAAAGATTTTGGTCACTTCAGAACATACTGAAAATAGGCTGTGACGCCTTTGGCTAGGCTGTGTCTCTCTAATCCTGTCGAAGAGCTTTTTGCATCAGTTGTTTGTGAAAATAGTATACAAATACCTTTAGACATACGGAATCTCACAAAATTGAGTTGGCCCCTTACGTTTTTGTAAATATTGTATAATATCGTAGGGGACAACACTATGATACAATAATATGACACTTTGATACAATGTAAAGGATAACAGTGTCAATGTGTAGTACCTTCAAAATAACTCAGCACACAGCCATTAATGTCTAAACTGCTGGCAACAAAAATTAGTAAGTGAAATAATTAAGTGAAAATGGCCAAACGTGTCAACTTGTGAGGCCACCGTAATTTTCCAGCATTGTCTTAACTCTCTTGGGCATGGACTTGGCATGGAGTTTAGTAGAGCTTCGCAGGTTGCACTGGAATCCTCTTACACTCAAAGACGACATCACAGGTTAGAGACCTTGTGCATCTCCACAGATGCTCAGTAGGTTTTAGGTCTGGAGACATGCTTGATTACCCTCAGTTTCTTTATTAAGGCAGTGGTTGTCTGCCTTGGGTTTGTTTGGGGTAGTTATTATGTTGGAATACTGCCCTGCAGCCCAGTTTTAGAAGGATGAGGATCATGCTCTAATACATGTTGGCATTCATGGTTCCCTCAATGAACTGCTGCTCACCACATCCGGCAGCACTAATGCAGTTTCAAACTAGAATGTGAACCACCACCATGCTTGTCTGTAGGCAAGAAACACTAGACATTATACTCCTCACCTGGTTGCCACCATCTGAACCAAATACGTGTATCTTGGTCTTATCAGACCACAGGACATGGTTCCAGTAATCCATGTCCTTAGTGTGCTTGCTTTCATCAAACTGTTTGCATTCTTTCTTGTGGATCATCTTTAGAAGATACTGTGTGCGCTAATATCTCCGGTTTCCATTGTATAATGGAATATCTAAAGAAGCCAAATGTATACAGAACGATGACTATAAAGTAAAAGACTATAATTCACAAGGGCATTCAAATACTCGAAAGGTTAATAGCTTTGTAATGGCTATAGTAATTTTGGTTTATTTTATGTAAGATTAATAAGCTGTAATGTGAAATAAGTATTATTAAAAGTAATGCTGATCTGGAATTCAAAATCATATGCTTGTCTGTTTTTGCCATTTCCTTTTTAATTAGTATTTCTTGAGTGGCACAGACTTTCAGTGCATCATAAAACCTTCAGTCAGACACACTTTCATTCTGTTTCTTTCTCATCTTGTCTTTTTCTATGTAGATTCATCTGGGCAAACACTTGCTGCTCCCCTGCTTAACCTACCTTCTAAGAAGAGGTAAAACATATGTTTCTGATTATATATAATTATATATAACAAATTATATAACAAATACAGAGTTAAAATGAATGGGAATTTATGTGCCACCTTTAAAAGGACACTTCTAAGGTCCATGTGGTATAGTCTATTTTTGTCCTGTGCAGTTATTCTTGCTCCAGTCTGGCACTGAATATATATTTTTTTAGCTTAAGCATCTCCCCCATTAAAGTATGCATGTCTGTAAATACTGTTATATAGGTGCTTGTGTTTATTCCTGAAACTGTGCAAAACCAGGCACAGGAGTTTAACATGTAATTGTCTGATTTACTTGCTATGATGCTGCTTACGAAAAAATACTTTTATTGTATCTCTGTGGTTTTGTTTATTGTTAGCCAGATTGATTTTCTATCAATCTTTTCAAACAAATACACTAGTCTATGGCCAACGTGGTTCAGACATGGAAAGAGTTTTGAGGTGCTAAAAGTGAAAATGGTGGTATCATTTAGAAATTGGCTCTAAATTTCATTACAAAAGGGGGGGGGGGAAACTGTTTCTCACAGCCTTTGATAGAACTCCTGGCAAAGATTGCATCATCAGTATTGCATCATCTCTGAATGATAAATGAAAGCTAGATGAAGTAATCCTAATTTAAACTTGTTTCCTAAACTCTATACATTCTTACACTCTCCCTTGATCAGTCACCCAGCCAGCAATTTTTAGTGTTAGATTTATATAGTTGATTAGCTATGCAGCAATGCATCAGTTTTGCATTTAAAAAAGCAGATAATTTCTGTTATATCTGTGGTGAAGTGATTTTTTTTGTTTTGTTTTTTCCATTGGAAACACCAGTGCAGACAACAATGAAGAGTTGGTAAAAAAAAAAAAAAAAAACCCTCTTTCGGGCATATAAACCTGGCTGTAACATTTCTTTCAAAATTTCTTGCACTCTCCTCTAGACTTCTTTGCACCAAACTGTAGAGCAGTAAGTGATGAGCATGACAAGCAATTTCACCAGGAAATTGCAACTATGGAAAAAAGATATTAGAGTAAATGGAACCCTTCAATGCTTGCAGATTACCGCTGGACACTTACCAGAGATAATCCCATGCTTGGATACAAAATACACTTAGAAAGCTGCTGAGAACCAGTTACTGAGGACATATTTCATACAGTCCAATGACTTATATTAGTTAATGTTTGTGCTTAGGCATGTGAAATGATTAATTAAAGCACAATTAAATACATTTCCTCTGAATTATTGAGTATTCAGAAGTAATAATGATAAATAATTATTGATTTATGTAACATGTAACTTATTGATTGCATGGAAACTAGAGCCAAATGACAATTTCCTTGTTTCCTTGAGTTTTTTGGTAAGTATTTGTGTTTTGGTATTAGTGGCTCATTGCCAATATATGCATGTGTTTTACAGGAACGTGCAGTACTACGAGAAGGTGTCAGATCCTCTGGACCTTAGTACTATAGAGAAGCAAATCCTCACTGGTCATTACAAAACAGTGGAGGCCTTCGACACAGACATGCTCAAAGTGTTCCACAATGCTGAGGTCAGTCTAGTTGTGCCATCCAGCTTTTATATTTGGACATATTTCAGACATTATTGACAAGTTTGCCAACACACAAACTCAGGATTATCTGCAGAATTATAAGGACTTTGTTTTTCTAACTACTTTATTAAAATTGTAGTCCTTTATGATAAGTCTTCTTCTGTAATGGCTTTTTTAAACTTTGGATAACACAGCAATATATCTAAGGCTGTCCTGAAAACTAGTGTATCCAGAACTGCTAGATTCCTAGATCTTGCGCCGATATGTTTAGCTTACCCTACTGGTTTTCCGTTTAGCTCGGTTTCATTCCAACAGATGGCACCTAATCTGCGCACATATCTTTAGTTCACATTAACTTCAGACACTTCCCTAAAGCTGTCTAAATCAGTATAATACAACCGAGTGAATTCAAGTGCAGATCAGTTTTCATTAAATTGTTGTTATAAATGATGTCATTTCCATTCGGACACATGCCTGTAGAGTACTATTAAAGAGAGAGAGACAGACGACAGTGGTAACAATGTTTAGTTTGTTGTTAGTACAAGTTATTACAGATTTACCACCATACCAATGATGTCCTCAACAGAAATTCTACGGCCGCAAGTCTTCAGTAGGCCGGGATGTGTGTCGACTACGTAAGGCATACTATGGGGCACGGCACGAGGCAGCAGTGCAGATTGACGAGATCGTAGGCGAGACGGTGAGCGAGGCGGACAGCTCCGATTCAATGGAGCGTGACCATCAGCACCACACCAACAAGGACGACGATGTTATCCGGTGCATCTGTGGCATGTACAAGGATGAGGGGCTGATGATCCAGTGTGAAAAATGCATGGTACGGGCAGAGGTTTTTTGAATGAGCTTCAGTGTAAAGGGAGTATTTAATCATGCAAAGAACAGGATTGAGCTCAAACAGAACGTAAAGTGGTCCAGGACACGATTCATATGCAAAAAAGATATTACTCGGTAGTCTGAGTCTACTTCTGACACGCCCCTTACTCAACCCTGCATCTCTGGCATGCACTGCGTTTTTTTACCAACTGCCACTCTAACAGTATCCGTCTCCCTCATCATTCTTCAATATTCACAGCAGAGACTCATGTGCTCCTCTTGGCCATTAGACACATAATTATCAGTCACAAAAAACATGATTTGCATATACGTGATTTTCTCTGACTCAAAATCCTGCATGCAAACCCTGAAATCCATGAAAACAGATCACCCAATTATCCAAGACCTGCTTAAATTGGACAAAGAACTTTACACACAAGGCGTCTACACTGTCGGCTGCTGGATTCCTGGTCATCGTGGCATAGCTGAAAAAATGAAAAAGAAGTCAAAGACTACTGCAGAACCAAATGGCAAGAAGATTGAGCCAGCAGTTCCCAAAACAAACTATATGAAATCAGTGTTAAACACAACTGAGACTTTTTAACAAGACAAAACCAGACAATTATAACCAGGTGCCGAATTGGTCATACTGCCCTCATCCACCCACACCTACTTGCTGATGAACAGTCCCCAAACTGTCATTTTGTGCTGCTTCCCTTACAATAAAACCTGTTTTATTAGAATATTCCACTTTCAGCCATCAGAAATGCTTTTATACAGTAATGAACATGGAGTTGGCTGATTTGATTTGTTTGAAGGATGTAAACTTATAAACTCTTGGTCTAAAACAAATGATTTGAACAAATAATTATGTACAGCTTTTCAGTTTCTGTGGATGCCATAAAATAGCCCAGCTGTTGCTGATATGGCAATAATCCCAAACAAACAAACTGGCATGCACTTTCCCTTGGCATGCACTTAGCCGTGTTGTTTTTCTTTTTTTTCTCGATTGTTTTCCGATGTCTGCTTTTCATAAGAATAAAAGGAGCACCTTCAGTTTTATGATTGCTGACTCAAACACGGCCGGAATTTGTGTTGTGAACCATCCTAAGAAGAAAAACGGACTTCATGTTGTTAGGGTTTTTACCTTTTGGCCCGGAGCGTTCGGCCGTCCTCGCCGGTCGCCATTACAGAGCTATCGGTGAGGCGGCTTATGTCCAGTGTCCAAATTACGAACAGCAGCTTCTCCTGCTATTTAGGCGTGGGTTTTAGCGCTGTTCGGGGCCAGGTCGTCTTCATTCGGTACGCACGCCGGACCACCGCGCAATCGCACTCTTTAGGGATAGTGGTTACGTTCCTGGAGCTTTTAGGTAAAGTAAAGTAAAGGTAAAGTACATGGCCTGTCACTGATCAATCTTCATCAGTGAAACCTTGGAACTTAATTGGTTCTGAAAGGACGTTTAAATTCCAATTTGTCCAAGTCAGATTTCCCCCTAGGAAGTAGTGCAAATAGGATTAATCCATTTTTGACTCCCGAATGGGTTTTTTTACACTTATATTTGTATGTAATTATGAAATATGAAATTACATATTCTAAGTGCTGCACCACCGTCTTGCCTGCAAACTAAACATTCATATCATTATACGTACAAAATGATCTCAAAGCAAATTTAGAAATTCAAATCAACAGCACCTTATCTGTCAGAGGGTGAGCTGATGATGAGCATACTGGTGAGGGGAAGGAATGGAGTGGTTAGTCGTTGGAAGAGGGGCCCTCTTTTAAAATGGAGGCTATGATTATTGGGACTACGTATGCAAACAGAATTTTCAGTACATATTATCACTTGGTAAGTCTGAAATAGTGAATGTGGTGTAAATAAAAGTGTTATACATAGAACAGTCTGTGCAGTGATCAAGTCAATTTGTGTTAGAATTTAGGGACAAAACCTTTTCAAATTGACTTTTCAATGTCCAATTTGACTAAATAAAAATAAGGGTTTGCATTCTTAGGTTCCACTGTATATTTATGATGAGTAAGAGAATTTGTATGATGATAAAACTGCGCTCTGCTGGTTTAACAGTCTAAATGACGTTTTCAGTCTGGAGTCCTAGTCCAAATGGTAAAAAGGCACAGGCGACACCAGTCAGAAATAACCCTTTTTTCTCCTGCGTCCTCTCTCAGGTTTGGCAGCATTGTGACTGCATGCGTCTAGAGGCAGAGGTGGAACATTATCTTTGTGAGCAGTGTGATCCTCGCCCAGTCGACAGGGTATGTCACTTCCTGGCTACCAACTCTACTACACTCACAAAAATTAGGGGATATTTTATTATGAAAGATTTCACCTTGAAATATCCCCTAATTTTTGTGAGCAATATTTTACATTCCTGTCAAGCTCCATGTTATGTCATCCTTATTACTCAATTATTACAGACATATTAATACAACACATTGGGGACATATCTTGACTTTGCGTTGTTTTCTTCTTAACCAATAGGAAGTCCCTATGGTCCCTCAGCCAAGTTACGCTCAGTCAGGCTCCATCTATTATATCTGCCTGCTCCGAGATGAGCTTCTGCTACACCAGGGTACGTGTGCCTTTTGTGTATTCACACATACCAATCAGGAATCTATGTGATAACCTATAGTAGTATATATGTTTACATCTATATACTAGAGAAAATGTATGGTAAATATGTGAAACCTTTACTTCATATTACGTTTACCAAATGTTTTGTGTTCTTTGGGGTTTTTAGGTGACTGTGTGTACCTAATGAGGGACAGCAGACGCACTCCAGAGGGCCAACCAGTACGCCAGTCCTACCGCCTTTTGTCACACATCAATAGAGACAAACTTGACATCTTTCGCATTGAGAAACTCTGGAAAAATGAAAAGTAAGCCGGTTTCTTTAGTCAGATATAATGTGACCATAATGAACATGGTCACCTTTGATAGGGGAGAAACTTAACACAACATTGTTCCATTTGCCTTAACAGTATTTTGGAAGACTTTCTTTTGCTTTCTTTAGCTAAAGGCTGGTCTCCTCAAAAGAAAAGGCATGCTACCAAAATTTGTCACATACCTATTAATACAAAGTTAGTCTACACGAATCTGGCCAATCCTTGGATGCCGGCGTTTATGTTGATTTTATTTTGACACATACCACCAAGCTAAACCTTGTTGCAGAGCAAGTACGCCCCTTCATGGCAACGGTAATGGCAGTTGCTGCTTTCAGTGCAGTAATGCACCACATTAGAAAAATTGTTTTTGAAATACTATGACAAAGAATTTAAGTTAAGAATTTAAGTCAACCGCTTGACTTGGTCTCTAAGTTCCAGTCTGATTAAGCATCTATAGGATGCGCTGAACAAACTAGTTCAATCCACGGAGGCCTCACCTTGCAACTTACAGGATTTAAAGGAGCTGCTGCTAACATCTTGGTGCCAGATAATACAGGACTCCTTTAAATGTCATGTGGAGTCCTGTATTATCTGGCACCAAGATGTTAGCAGCAGCTAGTGGAGTCCATGCTTCAACATGTCACAGCCATGGTTTCACAAGGGGATATAATAAACTGGTTGATTTGTGTATGGAATAGAAATAAAGACCTACAGTTTTCAGCCAATTAAGAAAAAGTTCTGTCAGGATAGACTGGAGATAGGGGTGCATGTGATTCGCTGAATATGAAGATATAGTATAGTGCAATAAATGTCTTGTTTTATTTGTGCAGAATGGTTCACAAAGCAGATGATCATGATTGCTAAAAAAATGGTCTTCCAAAGGCCATAGTGTAAAGGCAGTCCCAAGCCAGAATTGTTTCTAGTTGTTAACACAGGTCTTTCACAACTAATTTCTGAAAGAACACTCCGCAAGCATACCATGAACATATGGGGCAGAGTGGCGCACAATGTCTTTGCTGACTTCTGCTCATAAAATTACACGGATACAGTGGTAAACATTTTTGACTCTCATAATATTTTTTTTTTGTATTTGCCAAACAGCAATGTTTAAACTGCATCATTTGAGGGATTTTATAAAAAATACACAAACGTTGCAATGGCGCCTCCAGTTTAACTGGTCAGATACAATTTTCTGAAGAAGGGAAGCTCGGACAGTGATTGTCTTTTTGCCACTGTTTTTGTGGTCTGATCAGGAAACCAGGAAAAGATGGCAGGTAGATGTTGAGGGTTCGGCAACTACTGGAGAATTGAGCCTTAAATTCGGATGATTGGTGGACAGTTTTGCATTGTTTTTATTGTCTCAGTGTGTTCAGTAAAAGGTTTTAGGTTGGTGCGTCACTAACATAGCAGACTGTCTCTCAAGTGACTGCACAAACAACTGAGAAAGAGTAATGCTGTGATCGAGAACAGCTTAGATCAAGCAGTTATTACCAAAGTCATGTGACCAGCGTTGTGCTTAAACCTTAACCTGTATCTCTGAAAGCAATGACTCTCTCTTTTTGCTAGGGGTGAGAGGTTTGCCTTCGGTCATCACTACTATCGCCCCCACGAGACCCACCACTCACCCTCACGCCGGTTCTACCATAACGAACTGTTCCGGGTGCCACTGTATGAGATCATTCCGCTGCAGGCAGTGGTGGCCACGTGCTGTGTCCTAGACCTTTACACGTACTGCAAGGGTGAGACGTTTGCTGCTTGTAAACACAAATGCACTTGCAATATGAAGCTTAGGACCTCACAGACATATTGACAGGGTGTGCTGGAATCTGTTAACCGTGATCACGCGTAGGATAGCGTTCTGTTCAAACTGACATGCGCTTGAACACACATGCTCACACACTGCCTCCCTCCCTCTCTCTCTCTCTCTCCATACCCATGGCAACAGGTCGGCCGAAAGGTGTAAAGGACCAGGACGTGTACATCTGTGACTACCGCCTGGACAAATCTGCTCATCTCTTTTACAAAATCCACCGAAACCGCTATCCAGTGTGCACTAAGCCCTACGCCTTCAACCACTTCCCCAAGAGACTCACACCCAGGAGGGACTTCTCAGTGAGTTTCACTAAGTCTTTGTTGATATTATAATCGAGAATGCAATTGCATTTGCAACTGTTTAAACATTCTATGACTACAGTGCTTTGGTGATAATTTGATAGCTGTTTGTAGACTGTGATGACTATGGAACAGAGGGTGCCTTGGTGGTGCAAGAACTTTGCGTTGTTTAGATGTCCTCCCCATGTCCTCTGGGAATTACTTTGGTTTCCTCCCACATACCAAAGACGAATTAAATAGTGTCACAGTGTGAAAAGTCTGAAACGTATCTGACCAGCTAATATTGATGCAACCTTGTTACTATTATGAAAAGCTATTGATGCTGATCCAATGTTCAATAAACCAATGAATCAGATAGGAGGCGTAATAGGATCTCTGTTTAATCCTGACTAAATTAAGCAATCTTTACAAGGTGTGTGTGTGTGTGGGGGGGGGGGGGGGGGGGGGGGGGGGGGGTGGGGGGGGTGTATTCATCCAGATTTATTTCACTTCATAAAAAATAAACATGAAGTTCACCTCAAACAAATGAAATCCAGTTGTTTTAGTTTATGAAAATAGATGGAAATTCATTACTGATTCCATTACTGTTGTGAAAAAATGATGGAATCACTGTGTCATTTGCATTTACTTAAAAGATACTGAAAGGGCAATTTCCCCACTAATCAGAGTACTAATAGCATGAATACCATGTTACCCAATTTCAGTAGGGTTTGGATGTCTATGCTTTTTTGGGCTTATTTACATATACCAGGTAGAGGATACTCTAATGGGATCTGGCAACCCTGGAATTAAAAGCAGCACATGCTAAACATCTATCGAACACTTTGCAGAGTCTCGGCAAATTGCTACAAAAAAGTGCTACACATATCCAAGAAAATGTGATCATTTTATACTAAAAACAGAAGTTTACGTCGTATATATTTCTGTGAGATTATTGGCTGGTTGCAAAGTAGAACTCCAATCATTCCCTGTTTCATGTAAACTCACTGACAAAATCTGATTTGCTACTGTTATTGGATAATTAAGTGTATGTACTTGCACTTTGCTGTTCACTAGTGATTCCAGGCCATCATAAAAGCCTAAATAAATTTGTTTGCTTGTTGCGAAGTTAAAAAAAAGAAAAATCTGAATCTTCTAACTGTTGAGATTTCAATTCAGTTGACATTTCTGATGGATCTAGTATGTATCATTGAACTGACCAATCGGACATTAGTTTTGGTCAATGTTCTATCACCCAGAAAGTCTGAATAGGGAGTTGTTTGAATGGCCTGTCCACACCATGATAACATGTCCACATACATGAGAAGCTTTTATTATGTGATTACAAATTGCTTGTCTAATGTTTCAGAAGGTTGTAAAATGATTTAACACTTGAGTTATCATTAAACGTTTTTGTAACGTGCTCATTAGACTTGTCACTCCCTCACACGCCCCAGAACCAACCCTACTCCACCACGAATGAGTGGCTACATTTCGCTTGTACCCCAAGCTAATTTTGGGACACCACTAGCATGACTAGTGACTTTAACTAAATCTGTATTCCAGTAATAATCTAAATCATTCTAAAGCCTATTACACAGTAAACATGTTGTGAAAATGCTAAATATTCAGATGTATGTTTTTAAATCATAGCTGTAAAGTCCAGACCTGCCACATTTTTTTCAAATTATAGTTCAAATTTAAAAAAACAAACAAAAAAAACATACATACAACTTGAATAATGTCTTCTTTAAGTGATTAACATGTCTTCAGCCTTTTTTAGTTTGCAGAAATCAAACAGAGGGTGAGAGAACGTTTGAAACCTTTCACTTTGTGTGGAATATAGAGTTACAAGTCTCAAATCATGTAGAGTCACCAATGAAATGCAGGCTATTGCGAATGAGGGAGAAAGAAGCACTAAAAGCTCACTTCACTTTCAATGATTGTGAATGATTTTTTGCTCTGTTTTTCATCTTTGTTCTATTTGTTAAAGATACTGTTGTACTTTGTTCTATCTTTGCTCTTTTTTGTGTCACCGAAAATGTATGGTGGCTGAAATTTAGTTTCAACTGTAGCATTTCCCATGCTTTGTGATGTGTATTGAATCATAGTTTTCATTATTTTCTTTCTCTCCTTCTCTCTGTCTCTCTCTCTCTTTCTCTCTCTTTCTCTCTCTTTCTTTCTCTCTATCTCTCTTTCTCTCTCTTTCTTTCTCTCTATCTCTCTTTCTTTGTCTTTCTCTCTCTCTCTCTCTCTCTATCTCTCTCTTTCTTTCTCTTTATCTCTTTCTTTCTCTGTATCTCTCTCTTTCTCTCTCTCTCTTTCTTTCTCTCCTTCTCTCTCTCTCTCTCTCTCTCTCTTTCTTTCTCCCTCTCTCTTGCTCTCTTTGTTTCTCTCTATCTCTCTCTTACTTTCTCTCTTTCTCTCTC
>JAVSBV010027047.1:0-7500 GCA_033117975.1 Parotocinclus spilosoma | reverse complement strand
TCCAGACCTCTCCTGAAAACCCTGACCAAAATAAAACGGGGTTAAAATGACAACAAAAAAACCCCAACAACCCTCATTTGTCTTGTCTGAAGAAAACAGACAGCAAAGTTTCAGGGCAGCACTGCATTCCAGCCCCAAAGAGCCGGGATCGAATCCTGACTTGGCTATTGCTTGTGTGCATTCTGCATGTTTCCTCCCACATTTCAAAGACGTGGTAGGCTAAAGGCATTTCTATACTGTTATGTGTTCTTATTGCCCTGTGATAATGGATATGTCATAGGCCTGGAAACAGGTGCAGTGGTTAGTATGGTCACCTGATTTCTCCAGCATTCCCAGTCAGACTCTGTCTGTGTGGGATTTGCATGTTCTCTCTGCCACCTTGAGTAGGCTTGTTCCTGTCTTTTACCCTGTACCGCTGACTGACCAGGATTAAGTGGATAAGAAATAAATGCATGAATAAATGTGTGGAAATTGTATTCATAACTGAAAAGGGCATATTTGAAGACTTTGCTGTCTTTAAGTAAATAGATGAATATGGCACCCAATCCAATCTGTGTTTCCTCCTGTGCCTTGTGCATTCCGAGACAGGCTCTAGACTCTTCTGGCAACCCTGAAATAGTAAATTAAGATAATACTAACACTGCCCATCTATGAATATGTTACAGTATATACACAATATCAGAATACGTAAACAATACAAACAATAACTCAAACGGTTTCTTGCAAGCTCTTTACCTTTATCGCTTTTCAATACAATTGAGTTCAGTTCAGCCTTTGCTTTTTTATTGGCATGACAGATAATTTAACATTTGCATTACAAAGTTAGAGAGTCTAAAGCTAGACACTGACCATTGTATCTTCTCTCTTTTGCTGTCTCTCAGACTCCTTGCTCACTGCCAGCGCATGAATAATTCTGTTTAAAGCTCCTTTGCACTGGATTACTTCACTCTGAGACAAAGAGAAGCGATTAGCATTGCTCGTTAGGAGGGATGTGTATGGCCTGCCTCAATGAGGCTTAATTGATTGGCTTGTGAAGTTCTGGCTCGGTGGCCGCTGTGTTTGTGGTGGTAGAGTGGGGAACGATGGAGAGAGCTATGCTCACACTGGGCGGCCTCTACACACACTGCAAATAAATCACTTCTCAAAAGCAGAGATTGATATGAAGTTATGTGGAAGTGTGTTAAGAAGGGCTACATTCTTACAAACCAGGAGAATGTGTCAGGGGATATGAAGATGATTTCTAAGTTGTTGTTGTTGTTTTTAAAGAAAAACTGGTGACTTGTATGTATGTAGTTATCACATTTACTACTACTTGTCCTGATGGTGCCTTCCAGCCTGGCTAGGGTGGCAGGAGTCTTAAGGAGTAGAGTCTGATCAGGGGGTCATCTCTGGCGTCCTGTGTTTGCCAGAGCGATCTGTGTTTTGAATCTACATTTATTTCCTGGCACCTTTGGCAAGTCCAGGTGGTTATGGACATGTCTAGATATGGGTGTACAGGCATGCTAAAAGATTTGGTTGTGCTTCTGTGACTTTGGCTGGGCTGTGACTGGAACCGTGGTGGCTTAGTGGTTAAGACAGTGGATAATAGAGCAAAAGGTTGAGGGTTCAAGTTCCAGTACTACCAAACTATTGGGCCCTTGAGCAGGGCTTTTATTCCTCTCTGCTCCAGGTGTGCTGACCTCATCTTGGTTAGGTGGGATATGCAAAGAGAAAAAATGTTGTTGTGCTCTATACCAATGTATATGTTTAATTATAATGACAACAAAAACTGGTTTCTAGCATTCTTTTGAGCTAGTACAGACATGAGTCTTCTTGGGAATGATGCAACAAGTTTGATTTGGGGATTCTCTGCTATTCATTGACTTCATTGAAGTCCAGCTGTGTTTAATTGAACTGATTGGACTTGATTAGGAATTGTACACACCTGTCTATATAAGACAGGTGTGTACAATTCCTAATCAAGTCCAATCAGTTCAATTAAACACAGCTGGACTTCAATGAAGGAGTAGAACCATCTCCAGAAGGATAAGCAGAAATGGACTGCTTGTGAGTTAAATATGAGTGTCACAGCAAAGGGTCTGAATACTTACCATGTGATATTTCAGTTTGGCTTTTCAATTAAATTTACAAAAATATCTATATATTTATATATATATATGCTCCAAAAACAGCTAAAATAATATAGGCCAAATACAGGGTGTCACTGTCAGACACCACATATCTGGTCTTGGTCAGGCCAGCTGCAGCTATTGTATAATTTACAAGAACCTAAAGGCACAGCAAATCCCTATTTCACTATAGTTATATGCAGAATAGGTCAAGTTCAAACACAAACTAACTGGGAAACATTTCTCTACTACTCATTAACTGCTCATCATGTATACTCCATGACCACTGAGTATAGCAACATTCACTCATTGTAAGAAAAACAAAGGGAAAGACTGTGCTATGATAAGGTACTGCCTATTTGTTTAAAACTTGCTTATTTTCGAAACGAATTATTTGCAGCTGAGATAATATTAAAACCTTTATATTTTGGGTTTGGCACATATTTGTGCCCAGTAGTATACATTGAGTAAATCAGTTACAAAGTAAAGATACATGTTTAAATGTGCAACAGCTTAGTTTTCCCTTGACAAACAAATGCTTTTGAATAAAATGAAAGAGATCTTAAAGCATACAATTCCAGAAGAAATACTCCTTCATGATGGTTGAGCGTGATGAACAGAGGGAAGAACTGAAGAGTAGTTACTTATATAATCGATAGAGAATTATGGATCAGCAGTGTGCAGTGGCCTTAAAGGAACCACACTGTGTCAAGAAGTCAGTCTCCAAGTCAATGACAGTGCTTGATCATGAGTAATTACAGAAAGATTGTGAAATTAGTGTGAAAAAGGAGGTGAACAAGGCTATTTTTGAAAATAGGAAAGAATGACTTTTCTTATGTCATGTGTACTGCTGTCTTGTGCAGAACATATTTGGAAAATGGTTGTCATAAATGTAGAACAGGTGGGACACATCAGACAGGACATGTGGACATTTTAGTGATTCATCTCAAGCACCAAGGCAGAGAAGCTCACCAGATGTTTGTAACAGCGCTCTAGTGAAGCAATGCATGAGTCATTTTTAGATGTGTTTTTGATTCCTGGTAATGACACAAAAGCTAATTCTGCCCATATTGAACAAGACTAGTCAACTGTGAGAGAAGCATCAACATTCCTTATTCCATATATTTAGAATGGTTTTTATATCCAATTTCCAGCATTACAAATGATCAGTATGGATAAACACATGACCTGTTGTGATTGTGATATGCACTGCATTTTAAGAGTATTATTTAACCTCCTGATGTAATATGGTTTATAATTGGCTAGGGGTGTAAAGTGGACCCATTCCTGGCCTGAGACTGAACAGATCTTCTAAGCACATATCTCTACCTGGACTTTTGGAGCATGGAAACTACACAGCTGAACATAATGGCACCAGGAGGCCATATATCTGGACTTTTGGTGTTGCGGGCTTTTTCTCAGTGGTAGAAAGGCTATTTTGGTTTGGGGTATTTGGATCTGGGGGTACACGCACTGGCAAGAAAATAAATAAATAAAGCCCAGATTGAAATGTCGTATTGCTGCATGCAGTTATGACACAGCCAGATATTTAAATGATTATGTCTGATTTGATTAGATGTTATGTCTTGCCACAAGATGGTGTAGAAGTCCTTTCCCCACTGCTCTATAAAAAGGTTTTTAGAGGCTACAGTTTGGTAGTATACCTCTTGTTGAGAGATTGTTGACTGCTAGACATGCCTCTTTGATATATTTGCAGACAATGGCCTGTTCTCCACACTCATAGTTTGCCAAAGATGGCGTCTCATCTGGTCCCATAAATGCTCTTTTGATGATAAATCTGGTAACTGAGCAGGACAAGGAAGTGTTGCAATATTGAGGTGACCTGCCTGAGTGAGCATTATCCTGCTAAAAAAGTCAGTTAGAAACTATGACAATGTATGTGGATGTATTGCACATGCAGTGGGAAAAATAGGTATTTGATAGTTGAAGTTTTCCCACCTACAAAGAATGGAGAGTGCTGTGATTTTTATTGTAAGTACACATCAACTGTGAGAGGCAGAATACATGGAGTTCTCCTCCATGTTGCATCCATTTCTCTGACTGGACATGGTGGAGTCACATGAGCACAAACAGGGTTGTATTTTCTAAGGGATAGTACATTAATGATTGCAGTGGGGAACCTATTAACAGAATTTAAAACACTGTCCTATCAGAATTAAATCAAAACAACCCACATGGGCAAAATTACATCTGCTAAAGCTTTGGAATGTCGGTATCAATACATTTTCAATTAATCACCCAATTTGCTCATTGGGGTATTTAGGGTTGACCCACATTAGGAAGTTAAAAAAAAAAGTCATTGAGTTTTAGCCATTTGATGGTTTGAGGTTTGGGAGGCATTTTGATGTAGGGGGTATTTATGCGACTGGAATGCTGGATGTCACAGTATAAGGGGGCTGTATCATTGTGAACACCATATCATGAAGCCTTCATAAAATTAAACAAAGGGCATGCTTAGCTACACAAATTTGCTGAGGATACTAGAAGGCCTCTTGTTCTGCAGTAAATAGACTCATATTGTCAGGTACTGTTTTTAACTCACACCCTGCTACATGAGTCACATCTGAATGGCAAAGGACATTTGGCTGATTACAGATCCTTTGCTGCTCAAGCTCAGGTACAGTGACTTATCCATAAGGCAACATCAATGCATTTAACTTTTACAGTTTTTTAAATCAGTTTATTATTAGGCTGTTTAATGATTGGCTGTTAATAAATTAACAATCAGTGAATCAGTTGATATTAAAATGATAAATAACTAACATTCCCGCATCGCATTATTAAACATGTGATGCAGTCCATTAATATACACCCAGCTCTTAAGAAATACTTCTTACAGAAAGTTCAGTTTGAAAGTCCTTAGCTAGCAGTCAGGGCATCTCCAATAGATGAAACATGAAGCTATTTGCCTTGAAATGTCATAGGGATTGTCCTTTAGCAAAATGTAAGACACTCGAGTTTGTACTTAATAAGATCAGCTTCGAATGCTTGTAGAGACATACACTGAGATGTCCTTGAAGAAGAACTTCTCTACTTTAGCACTTTCTCACTCTGGCATTAATTCATCACGGACTGTCCAGACTGGTTAATACAGAGATGTGTGTGATACTGAGTGCTGTACTTTTTTTTCTTTTTGGTGTGTGTGAAAGGAAGAGATAGCAATAGAGTTATGCAACGCTGCAGGTTTGGACTGATATGAAATGGAAGTTTAGGTTTGCAGTATGTTGAGTTTGGATGTCAAAGTAGCTAATGATTTCCTGTCTGGAGTTGAATTTGTTTTAAAACCGCTCTCTTTGTTTTCTTTTAGATGTTTTTTTTAGCTGGAATACTGGAATACCAGTTTGGTCTAGAGTATAGAGGTTCATGGTGGAATTGCAGAGGGTTTGTTAGGCTGTGATTGACATGTATTACATTAAATTAAAGTTCAGACTAAGAAAGTGGACATTCTGGAATATATACAGTACTGTGCAAAAGTTTAGGCCACCTTTAGATTAAATGTAAGATTGTTTTAGAAATTGTTCAGCAGTGGCAAGTATTTAGTGTGACTTCCCCTTGCTTTAAAGCAATAGCAGCATCTGGCAGCTTCTGAAGAAGCTTGCAGAATCAGAAAGGGCCTTATTGGAAGGGTAGCAGCCACAAAACAAATTATTCAGTAGAGGAAGTGAGCGAAAAAGCTAGGATATGCTGAAGCTCACAAACAATAGAATGAAGATCTGTGGAAAAGGGTGTTATGGCATGATCTGTTTGAAAGTTTAAAATGATTTGTCATATGTTACATATGGTTATTATACCATTGCTAATACAAACAATGATGACCATACATACCTCATCCATGCCAAAAACCACAAAGCTGGCTTGTGCTATTGGGACTCACAGAACCTATTTTTAATGGCACCAAGAACCTGCAATGATTTTGTAAGCACAAATGTGAAACTGACAGACCAGAGTGGCACTGGCACTGTGAACCAGAACTCTATCAACGAAGCCACTTTGATTGGTTTCTAGCTTCTGACAAGGTGAGGTCTGTCAGAGTGGTATTCCAGTTTGTGGTGCCATTCGGCTGTGGGTTTGCTAATACTCTCAAAGTTTGTGTTTACATTTATGGTGGATGTTTGTGTGCCCAGATGTGTGCAATAAGAGCAAAGTCAGGAGTTTGACATGGTGCAGCAAACCATTCTTAAAGGATTCATAGCAAGAAGCTCTGCTAGCACTGTGTATTTAGTATTATAGCCTTATTCCAACCTCCTATTTTAGAAATGGTTTGCAGTTCTTACTCACATGCAGCCAACAGTTCCAATAGTCATGTATCGATCCTGATACTGGTCCAGTACAAAAATTCTCACAAGTAATTGAGCCAGATCTGACTGCTTCTTTTGCAGTGTTGTGCTAATGGTTACAGGTAGAATAACAATAGGTATGTTCACAGCCAATATCTGTGTTGTGCCAGGTTATTTCACATATTTAGGGTGTGAACATGGCAACAAATTGTTACAAATATGTACTATCTTACCTGAAACAACATATAGATCTTGAATTGAAAAAAGGAGGTGCGATTAGGTGGAGAATGGGTAGAAAAAGTAATATGAATTACATGAATGTCTATTCAACTGGCATCCCAATGTCTCCCAGACTTTTGTTCACCTGTCTGATTCTCTGGATCTGACTCTCTGTTTCTTTTCTCTCAGCATCCATCGTCCTGCAGAAATGGTGGTGTCAGATGCACCCGTGTCTGGATGGGGAAGAGTGTAAGGTTCTTCCAGACCTCACCGGCTGGTCTTGCAGCACTGGCAACAAAGTCAAAACCACCAAGGTGAGGAAATATGATGGGACAGACACTTACTACTATATTTAGTATATTTCTATAAGTATATTTAGTTATTAGGAGACGCTGTGTAAAATCTGTTTTGTTATTACTAATTAAAATTTATAATTAATTTCAATTATATTATTTACTTAATGTTACTATTACTTTATTATACTTTTAACATATAGGCCACCCATGAAGACTGGGTTCCTTTTTGAGCCATGGTTTCTTCCTTCTACATTTAGGGATTTTTTCCTTTCCACTGTCACCCTAGGCTTGCACAATTTTGGTTTGGCCTTTTAAGATAATATAAGATTGTAAAACTGCTTTGAGGCAATGCTCTATTGTAAAAATTGCTATATAAATAAATTTGAATTGAACTGAATACTGTATTGCAGTACTAATCACAGGGCTTCACTATTTAATCATGAAGGCCTGGGGTAAGAATCTTTCTCTGATTTTCAGGTCACTCCTGTTACGATAGGGCATGCCGGAGATCTCGCAAGACCATTCCTGGTCTCACTAAATCCCCAGGATCCCTATCGGGGTTTTAAGAGCCCATAATGC
>JAVSBV010027018.1:0-11822 GCA_033117975.1 Parotocinclus spilosoma | reverse complement strand
AATCTTTATTTTTCAGCACTTTTCAATTTCTTGAGGACTATGTGGAATCAATACAAGGAAGGAGGAAGAAATTATTAATTTTTTTAATTTAAAAATAAAATGTATTTAACCCACAATTAAATTAAAGTGAATCTGTGAAAAAATTAAATGAACAGGAAAAAAAATTATATATATGTATATAAATAAAAATAAATTTATTATAATATTATATTTATAATATTATAATATTATAAATATAATATTATATATATTATAAATTTTTTTTATATAATAATAATAAAAAAAAAAAATATATATATATATTTTTTTTTTTTTTTTTAATTTTTTTTTTTTTTTATTAATTTATTTTTTTTATTTTAACAATTAGTGCTGCGGCCGATCCAAGAAATACATAAAAAAAAATGTAAAAAAAAACAACAAAACACTTTTTTTTTTTTTGTATTCTTCAAATATGATCGTCGGCGGATCCGCGAAACAAGCAATAAAAAAAATCTGGCCTTACGCTCATCGTTCGGATTCAATAACATCTCACGCTTTACTGATCGTCTCGTCTGTACGCTTCCAGGCAGTTCACTTTTATGCCCCGCATGTCCGTACGCCACCCGCCTCTTCTGGCAAGCCCGCGTTTAAAGTTTCACACTGCATGTAAGACGAGAGGCCTTTTCCCAATCCTCTACGCTGAACCCCGGTGCCAGCTGCTGCCCAAACTCAAATCTGGCCATGGCAGGACTCTTTAGAAATGAAAGGCGCTGTGAAGGTTTTTGGCTCTGAATGTGTATTGAGATTAGATTTGTAGGTGACCCCCTAGAGGTCTGTATGTGACACATTCTGCATGGTCTACTAACAACAGTGACCAAGATGCTCAGCTTGTATGAGAAGTCCCAAATTCAGCACTTTTCATGGACTGTTGGGAATAAATTAATTGTTGAACGTGGGCACTGGGACCATGGCTGCACTCCTAAGTGCTTTACCTCCATTTTTCCTGGCCAGGGTTCTGGTTGAGGGTCTAGTTTGAACAGGGCCAAGCAGGTCCATCCTGGGCACTGCATTCGTATTTGTTCCTTAGAGTGACCCTGTCAAACTGAGAGCGCTTACGCTTTTCATTTTCCTTTGAAACTGCAGCTTCCTGTGGCCATGTCCGGCCACTTGTTTCAAAATCATTTTGCAGAGACCTTACACCAAATATTTATGAGGTCTGTGACTTTGTCAAACCTCCCTCGCTTCAGATTTAGGCAAACTTTACCTGGTGTTTGACCGTAGCCTTGGGGCTGAACTGTCCCGAAGATGTCGATATTTGAACCAATCTCTCGAACCCAACCCCCTGAATTGGCACCAGGCTTTCCCTCTAAGGTTTGCTAAGTGTGTTTATGTGCTGCTACCACCTTGGTTGAAGCCAATTGGGCTTTTCGATGTTAACTTTCAATTGCAAAATGGTGAACAAAAACATTGTAGTAGGTATGTACTGTATGTACAGTGCTGTGCAAAAGTATTAGGCCACCTTTAGATTTGTTTTGCTTTATCATAATATAGTGACCTTATAGAACACATTTCTGAGGACTGGATTAAAAAATGTGAAACTTGGATTGGTCGCTCTACAAAACTCTATTCTGATGATCTTCTTTCAAATGTTTGTGAGCTTTTTACCCTGTTCTACTTCTGAAAAATGGGTTTCTTGGCTGCTACACTTCCAAAAAGATCACCTGATCAAATTTCTATGGACTGTAGAAGGGTCAGTTTGGAATCCTAATACTGTCCCCAGAGCTCCCAGGTACTGCTATTGCTCAAGTTTAAAGAGAAAGTTACACTAAATACTTACCACTATAACCTATAAAAGCAGTTTACATTGTTTTAGCAATACCCTTTCTAATCTAATAGTGGCCTAAGACTTTTGCACAGTACTGTATACACACATATACACAAACATCAACAGAACCTCTGAAGCCTCACTATAGTTAATCTGTTTCATTGTTAAATTAAAATTTTTATTACTATTGTAAATTGTATTATTCATTTAAATTCTATTAATTACTTCATTTTACTATTACTACAACTTAATTATTATAATTAGGATCTAGGCCATCCAAAAAATATCCCTTTTTGAGTCTTGGTCCTCCCAAGGTTTCTTCCTTCTTTATTTAAAGAGTTTTTCCTTTCCACTATCATCCTAGGCTTGCTCAATCTGGGAGTGGCTTTTTAAGATAATATAATATTTTAAAGCTGCTTTGTAAAAAATATATGCATATATAACTCACAGTCGTGATTTAATAATGTTTAATGCACACTACACTTTGATAAATGCTATATATGTATTGAACTCCTCGACTTTCAATAAATTCAGCTTATAATAGATTTGTCAGAATGTATCCCTATCGTAAATTGGGGACTACCTGTACTCTATAGTGTTGTTAAACCTCCGGGAATATCAACATTATAAAACATAGCATTGAGCATAACTTTCCAGATGACACAGTTGTGTTTTGTGAAGAATTTTAGAAGGTTTGCAGATATGTGATTTTTCCTATCCAGAACAGGATGAGAATCTGCTCAGTCCTGCATGAATGAACCGATGCTTCGTGCTTTGGGCTTTTGCTGAGCATAGGCAAGGTCATAGAGACTAAATTCTTGGCACTTGAGGCTGTGCTGAGCTTTTAAATAAAACGCGGCAGCTTTTTCTACATGTCCCCCAGTCAAGCGGTGCGTATCTTACTACAGTGTCCTAATTTCATCAAACTAAATTCAGTATAATTACAACGAGACGGTCACTGTGGATAAAACCCTATCTTGTAGCATTAGATCCAGAATCAATATGCAAGAGAAGAGAAAAATCATCACAGCGGCTTATAAGACAGTTATCTGCCATACTGTCAAAACTTGCCAAGGAGGCGGGAGACATGTGAAGCATAATTATTTACTAAGGCTAGTTTGACTGGTGTTAGAGTTCTCATGGACACTTTGATAATGACGGAAAGCACACAGGTTTCTTAATTAGGATGTAAATGTGTTCCAGTTTTATCCCACGCGTTTGACGTTAATTACAAAAGACATAATGGCTCTTGTGATTCACTTTGGGCTAACAAGACAAACCAAACCAAAGAACAGCATTTGGCAAAGGTATTAGACCACTATTAGATTTGTTGATTTAAAAAAAAATGACCATATATAAAGTTTTGTTGAATTTTTTCTAAATCCTATTAATTTAAGTTCATTTTAATTTAATTCAATTCAAGTTTATTTATATAGCGCCTTTAACAAAAGCAATAGCAATTAGCAATTTTGAGCATTGTCTCAAAGCAGCTTCACAATATTACACTGTCCTAAAAGGCCAATCCCAAGTTAAGCAAGCCTAGGGTGACAGTGGAAAGGAAAAACCTTGGGAGGACCAAGACTCATCCATGACTACACACCCATCTTCCATGGGTAACCTAGATGATAATTAAATAAATACTATATTAAATTACAGCAAAACCAGGTCAATAAATAAATAAAAAATTAATAATAAAAATTGGAAATGAACTAAATTATAAAACAAAATAGATTATAAAATGAGTCCTTAGTTGGAGGTTTTTTTAATCACACCACCATGTCCATTAGCAGCTTATAAGTGTACAGTTAATCAAGACCAAGGGTCTGATGATAGTGCTTAATATAACTATGATGGACAAAAAAATTGAGAATTTTAAATGAAATATGAGAAATCTTAATATACATAAAATATTTTCATTAAAATCATTAATAAATTTATCATTAATACATTTTATTAAAAATATTTTTTGTGTCTATATAAGCCATTCCACTGAATTTGTCCTACTTCTCTCTTCAGGACAATACATGTAGAGTTAATCTGTATAATTAACTGTAAAACATATTAAGTTATGATTTATTATTGTTTTAATTAAGCACAGCATCCTGCACAGTGATGCAACTGCAAATTAAAACTATATAATTAAAAAATGGCATTTAATAAAAAGTACACAAAACAATGAAAACTAGTATTTGCTAACCATCCCTGGTCTCTAAAATGTCAATTTATAATGAAATAGGAAATATGAAAATATGATTTTATATGAAATAAAATCCTTCAGAAATATTATTTTATGTGTTGTTGTGTAGACCCATATCCTAATTATGCCTTAAATATTTTTTTTAATAAGTAATCCATAGTTTTTCCATACAATTTACTTTAAAATACATCTTTTCTTCAAGTCCCTAGATTTTCACTCAGTCCTGTGATATGTTTCCACTTCTGAAAGTAAAGGGACAAACCACAAGTCACATTTTCAATAGGAAGCTGAATCATCTGGATCTTCTGGATCAAGTGTTAAAAAGTTTAAACAGTTGATGGCACCTATTGGTCGGAATTATACATATAAGTATACAAGTAAGTATACAATCTAACTCCATAAGTTTATAGAATCAGTTCAAGAAAATTAATTCACTTTAAAATAAATAATCTTTTAGTAAAACATCTCTTCACTCTTTTGGTACTCATACTGACGTTCCACAGTACTCTGTAGTGCTTACTCTAGTCTAAATTGTTTATTTCTATTTAATTTTTCAGCTGTTATGTCCCCTCAACTGTCTTTATTCCACACATCAGCATGTGAGGAACGTACCCGATTACAGCGTTCTCCTTTTCACTAATGATTCTCCTAAAGCAGATAACCGAAACAATGCGGTTCCTCCCTGTAACCATCTTTGAGTCTGACATTACTGCTCGGGATACATTGCCATGCTTATTAATGAGACGTCTTAATTGAACGGAGATAAAAGGTTACTAGCAATTAAACTCTCAAGGCTTTATTAATTTTTCATTAGAATGACTTCGACGCTGCATGTCATGTGCAAATAGAGCCACTGTAATAAAGTGATTATCTCTAAAACAAACTAAACGCACAGTGGGCACGTCTCCGATTCTAAACGAGCCCACCCGACACATAAGTCAAGGTAATTGGCACCATAAATGCCATTAAAATGTCAACACTGACTACGATCACTAACGCCAAAAAGACGAGAATGTCTTCTTTGCACACGGTTCTGCTAGCTAATTGACAGTACAAGTGATGGCCGAACTTCAAATTTAGGGCTCGCCGTGCCAGATTAGATGCTGCTTTGGCAGGCTGATCAAATTTTAGCACTCATCTCTAACGATCGATCTACAGATTTGGGCAGAAGGGATATTAAACAAGAGCCGCATCCCCTGAAAAAGAAAATGTTATTTCTTTTTGATCTCTCTTAAACAAGAGGTGGCTTGTCATTTTGTGACAGCGTAGATAAAGAGCAGAGAATAAATTAAGTATCTATGGATAAAAGTAACATGAAGAGCTGTGAGAGGTTTATTAAACTTGATTTATAACCAGGCCATTTGATGTATTGTCATGATGAGTGCTCTGTACAAGTCCAAAATTCACTGCGGGCTACAAGGCATATTAAGTCATATTTGACTGTAGCCATTCACATACTTTATGGACAAATGTATTGGGACACCTACGCATTACACTTACAGGAATTTTTATGGCATCCCATTCCAAGTCAATGGGCATTAATGTGGATTGTGAAGGCATGGATGGGAAATGGACGGGACTGAACATTGGACGATCACGAGTTGTTCTTGTAACAGATGTATTTGGCTCCATCTATTGTCCATTATGTGTCGAGAACACATTAGAGTCTGAGTCAGCTGTCTCTTAACTGGTCTAGTGGTGCTTTAAGTAGATTAATCCAATGCTCCAAGCAAAAATATGACGCATGCCATTTTTAAATACCAACTACTAACTAACTACTTTAGCTGGGAGTTCAAGACCAATCAAGGTCTTAACAGATGGAAAACGATTGGTGTCCAGGGTTATGTGGACCAAAAGCATGTTAGATTGTATGAGCTTCATTATTTTTAAGTCTAGGCTAAAAACGCAGGCTATTAGTTAGATTTAGACTGGAAAGCATGGCTCAGGTTGGCACTTGCCTCTTGGCTGTGTTAACTTCTGGTTCTTCTCCTTCTTGCTATGCTGCTATAGTTAGTGCTGCAAGAGTTTCATGCTGCACCTGGCATCAGTAATTGTTAATAGATTCTGTGCTTCTAACCCATAGGTAACTACATTTTCTATTTTCCCTCTGAGCTCTCCAGTTCCAGCAGCACACACTTAAATGTTCCTCCACCTCAGCATCACTCTACTGGTCTTTATCAATAGAAACCAGTCTAACCAGAGTGCAGTAACTCCCTCCATCATTTAGGAGACGATGTGCCTCCAATAACTGAGGGCTGAGGACTCATTATCTTAAATCTATTTTGTTATTTATTTTAAATTGATTTACTGATGTATATGTTATTATTGATTTAAATTATTATATTTTACTATTACTACAACTTAATTATTTAAATTAACATCTTTTTGAGTCGTGGTTGTCTTGGTTTCTTCCTTCTTTATTCAGGAAGTTTTTCCTTGTCACTGCCACCCTAGGCTTGTTCAATTTGGGATTGGCCTTTTTAAAATAATAATATTGTAAATCTTCTTTGAGAAAATGCTCTATTCTTAAAAGCACTATAGAAATAAATTTGACTTTGACATGTTGTGATTTTTCTGATTGCCATACATTTTGCTAGAGTAGGGGATTAAAATACCAAACAGAAATTAAATAATAGTTATAATTAATATAATTAAATAGGTAAATATATGTGGATTTTTGGCCAATGTCAAAACCTTTGGTAACTGCTAATTTACGATGAGCTCATGACATGACACCTAGACCAACCAAAAAGCACTTTATGAACTCTGAAGAATAAAATACTGAAGAAATTAATTCAGTCATATCGTTTTAAACCACAGGGAACAATCTTCATTAGTTGGCTATAGCAGCATTACATTTCAATGTCATTAAGGGAATGAGGTTCACAATTACACAGAACAAAAAAAACCTTAATGAGAACAAAATTACTAAGGAGCCCATCGCCGAACTCAGAGCTACAGGGATTCATCCATGGGCATTTACAGTCAGAGCAATTGCTTAAAGTATCCTTTATACACATCGCATTACAAAAATCACATTTTTCAAGAACCCCATCTTCTCATTGCTATGAAGCTAGGTTGATTTTTAGACACGTGACACCAGCATGTGACTGATACACTGTCTGCCATGATGCCCAAAGACAAAACATAAATCTGGTCACCTGGTCCTCAGAACCTCACAAATTCAATCGCTGAATTTCATGTTTTCATGTAATTAGAGAGAAGCTTTTGCACACATTTATTTACATTGTAAGAAAATGATTGTGCAGGTGTTGCTCTCAGCACCAGTCTTGTAGCAAGATGCTAATAAAGGACGATATTTGTGGGGTTTTTTGGTTTCTTTGTTGTTTTGTTTATTTCACAAAGCCAAGCAAAATTTAGCAGGAAAAAATACGCTTTAGAAGTATTGCTGTAGATTTAATAATTATGAACCAACATAAAACTTATTGGTATAACTAGGACCCTCATATTTGACAGACCCTGAGCTGAAAACTGACCAGATTTTTATTTGTGATTTTAGAATTACTTGTAATACAAATATTATTTTGTTATATTAAATTGTACCCCGGAGACTTGACTTGCATGACAAAGACTAAAGAAATGACCTACATTTGCAAGCTGTACACCCGAAATGCGACTTAGGCCTGCCTACCACAGACTCGAGACTTGATTGGACTCACATGGCAGACTAGGATGCCAGAAACCCGAGACTCAACCCTGCCTCATGCAAGAGACTTGCACACCTGAGACTCCTGACTTGATTCAAACACACAAGCCACAGACTCCAGACCTCATTTATACTCCATTAAATTGAACTGACTGTTTGCCAGGAAGATTTTATTTGTGTCTGACATGACACAACGAGTCCAGGATTTGTTGTGTACAGAGCTTAAGGTTTTGTTCCCTATGCTCCATTTATCTCTGTTCTTGAGTCCAACCACGCATTAAATTTTTCTCAGATGAACAAAACCCAAAAGCGCCATCTTTAGCTCATTATTTGTGACCTAAATGTTGCTGCATCTTTAGAAATATATTTGCTTTTGACAGATATTATTAGAAAGCAGTGTTTCACAGTCATACCAACTGACAGCAGTACCAGTCCTCCTCAGGGAACAATGTACATCAGGATTAATGCTTAGGAGGACATTAAGTAGAATTATGTAAAGGATACAATGTAGTATGCCATGAATAAGACTCCACAGATAGTCCAAGATAGTTCATCAGGATCTTATACACAGTTATCCATTTACTTACTTTTTTTGTTTTCGTATTCAAAGAAGTGTAACATTTCACTCCTAAGGCTACACACATCACTACAGACTGGGTTTCCTCCATTAACTAGCCTGCAATTCACCTGTTATTTCAGAGCATCAGCTGTTATCAAGGTTATTCTGTCTAGAATCAGACATGACTGGTAATGGTGTTGACTCAGACTGGATGTGTCCATGTCCCGATGTGTCTTGGTTTTGGTACGCTAGCAGTCTTGACTACTCTACTGAAAATGCAGCTTTTGCTGAGCTTGTATATACAAGACCATTAATTCATTAGTTCTATACAAAGACAACCAGGGGTATGATTTTTTTTCAGTTGCTTTTCATGACCGGACCCTAAATAACTGCAAGACTTTAATGTTTAAACATTAATTCATTTATTATGTTCTGCTTAATCCACATGGGGTCACGGGCCAGCCGGTACCCACTCTGGTCACAAGGGCAGGAACAAAGTTTCTCTATTGTATCCAAAAACAAAATAAACAATCCAAAAAATGTCAAACCATAATCCAAGCAAACAATGTCCCAAAGAACTCAAAAATCAAAAATCCAAACAGGACCCAGCAATGAAAAAAGAAAATCCACAAACAAGAAGCTTGAGCTCACCCAGTTCCTCGAGGTATCTTCACAGTTAAAAGGAGTACCAGTTTGTTAGGGCTTGAACAGAGAAAACCTAGGTCTGTCTTCGCCAAACTCAATCCTTTCAATACCTTCATCACCAAGACTGTCCTTCATTTACAATTTTGACCACCTCTTTTACCAAGACTGCCCTATTCGTAAAGACTGAATCGTGTGGTGTCTGTTTTTTTTCCCAAGCACTAGTCAGGGAAACTGAGAGCACTCTCTTTGCACCATGGGCTCGATCCCACTAGAAGGTATTTAAACCTGAGCACATTTGAGCCCCAAAGTTGGGTTTGTTTGACTAATGTGATCCCTCTATAGCCATTAATCACTCCGTACACATGCAGTGTGATTATTAGCTATTCTCAAGTACAGATCACAATGTCAGCTTCCTCACATGTGCAGCACGAGTAACTGAAAATCACTGAGTTGCACAATCACTAAATCTGAAAGGCATAAGAAATTTGTAAGTTCTGTGTGTCAGCCCTCTCAAAAACGCCACAAAGTAAGTACAGGCATTAAGTTTATTGTGCTGTGCAAAAGTAGGATCATGATAATGTCTGCTTGCTCATTTCCAGAACCTTTAAGTTGAAGAGCAAGTAAGGACAATCATGCTCAGGTACAGTACAAGCCGACGGCCTCAGACTCACATGCTAAAGATTTAAGAGTCAACCTTCATGTCCTTCGATTTAAGACTCGATTTAAAGTCTCACACTTGAGACTCGTCTCAGACTTGCATGAAGAGTGTAATACATTGCAATACATGACAGTTATTATGATGTCATAAAGTGATGGGATATCCGAGATTTACTTCAACTAAGCGATACAAGCTACTTAGGTATAATAATAATAGAAATTATACATGTGCCGTTTTAGAAATGCATTAAACACTGCATTATAAATACAGGAATCATAGAACACATGGGCCATGTTTTATTTATGTCTGTAAGACACAAGTGCACACTGAAGTCTCTCTATTAATGAAATATTTGGGGGTTAGCACCTCTCCTCAGCACTTTCTGCTTGGCTTGCGCCGGCACTACCTCGAGAGAAACATTTTGTTGGCATTTGATCGCTTGGTTTAGTGAAAGAGCAGGAGGTGTGGATCGATAAATGTGTTATGAATGAAATGTACCTCGAGAAAGAGACAAAAGAAAAATGAAAAAGAGCGAGAAAAAAAGCCTTATATAACGTCGCTGCTACAGCAACAGGAGATCGATAAATGTCACGACTTTTCAATAACCCGGGCATTTTGCGGCTTGAGTAAGGCCTTCATCAAACGCGTGTGAGTGAGATGGAGCCAGCAGACATCTTTAGAATGCAGGCATCAGAAGAAGAAAAAAAATCTATCTTATAATGATTTCATTAAGAACGATAGACTGATTGTGATGAGATTGTGATGTCCGCCCACGCTGCCCAAACACTGCTGCAAATAATGGCATATTAATATTAATACAGATTAAACAATGGAAAACTTTATTTTAGTATGCCATATCCAAATTCATTATGATTAAACCGTTAATGAGTTTCCAGTTTATTGTATTCATTATTATGCAAATCCTGCAATCATTATACAGTTAGGCATTGCATTACATTAATGTATAAGCTCAGTTTAAGCCCAAAAACATCTTGACCTTATTAATACATCTTAGCATAGCAAAGGTTAAAGGTACCAGATACAGTACAGTACACATACTGTGTATGTGTGTGTGTCAAATGAATAAATAAAAATATGCATTTGTGTATTATATATATTCCAGTCTGGTTTTAGATCACTTATTATTTAATTGATGGCTGATAGTATAGTAGATTATACTATACTATAGTATATAATAGTATAGTATGTCAGTATATCTCATTGCTGACTGGTGATTTCTTCCATTTTGGTTTTGGTGGATTTAAATTTGACAGCAGCTTTAGACACAGTGGAAATTAAATCTTTAATGCTTTCTCAGTTTAATAAGAAAACAAACATTTTCAAATGTATAAAATCTCATCTCACCAAAAATCTGTACCAAGAATGATTGCATGATCACAACAATTCTTCTAATATCATTACAGTATTTTAAACTGCTTGGACTGGATAGAATAATAGCAGGGACAGAAGGGAAAAGTCCCAACGAGACAGAGTGTGATTCTGAATTTAAACAACCTTTACTAACAGCATTTTACACCTGAATAAAACACAGGTTCTCCCAGCTTCAAAGCACAAAGAAATAATACCAATTCTAAAAGCATTCATTTGTAAAGCTATATTCCTGACAAGGAAAATGAACAGAGAGCATTTAACACATGACGTATAGTAAAGACCAAGAGAACTCAACTGAGTAATCAAATAGCTCACATTTTGTAACTTGTAATTCAATTGATGTTAATTAGAACAACAGTAATGTTGGTTTGAATGTTTGGTGTTTTAAACCCTAAAATGTCTGCTTTGTAAATGTAGGAAATAGCACTGGCTTGTGAATTCTTTTAACTTCTCTCATAGCCACTTAATACTATGTTCAAATGTAAAATTGAATTAATTTAATATTCATGGGTAAGATATACCTAAATTGAGTCACTTTAACAGTTAAAAGAGGTCTTCTTCATTTTGAATCAATTTGAACCAAGTAAAATTAGATGAAAGTTTCTTTTATTTAAGATGGCATGCAAAATAAAAAAAAATGTGACAACAAACGCCAAACCTTTTAAGCTTTTAACTTTACCATCTACTTCTCTGTTAACTTTAACTGTGTTAACACAGTTGCGGTAAGAGAATGTTTTATGTACTTTGTAAAGTAGTAACGTTTTATTCAGATTTTTGTAAAGTACAGTGCATCCGGAAAGTATTCACAGCGCTTCACTTTTTTCACATTTTGTTATGTTACAGCCTTATTCCAAATTGTATTAAATTAATCTCTTTCCTCAAAATTCTACACAAAATACC
>JAVSBV010027007.1:0-11822 GCA_033117975.1 Parotocinclus spilosoma | reverse complement strand
ATCAAAAACAAAAAAAAAAAAAACTGAAGACATAGTTGAATAAAGCCAAAAAAATAGCCATAGGTGCTGAAAAGGCTAAAAAAAAAAAAAAAAAAAAAAAAAAGAGTTCAGATAATATGGGCCTAGACCATGCAGACCTTTATATGTTACAATTAGTTTTATGCACTCAAGACAGAATTTGACTGGTAACCAGTGTAGAGATGCCAAAACGGATATTGATTTGATATGATAAAATTTTCTAGTTAGCACTTCAGCTTGCATTATGAACTAACCAATGTTTATTTACAGATTTACTAGAGCATCCAGCAAGTAATATATTACAGTAATGAAACCTTGAGGTTATAAATGCGTGGATATGTCTATGTTTGGCAATATTACATAAATGAATGTGATGTTGCTAATGTGCACATCAAGGGAGAGATAAAAATCAAATCTGACACCAAAATTTGTTTATAGTTTGACTGGGTGTTACCAAATACCCATTTAGATTTAGTATAGTTGTAGCCAACTTGTCTTTCACAGTCTTGGGTCCAACCTCAGTGGAAAAAAAAAACCCCAATAAACTAATAACCTCATTTTTAGTTGAGTTAAGTAAAATGAAATTATGACATCCAATTTGTGATTGTAAGGCCGTCATTTGGACCGGCTAATATGTACAGCTGTCTATCGTCTCCATAGCAGTGAAAACTAATACCATGTTTACAGATAATTGAGCCGTAAAGGAGAATGTACATGGATAATAATAGTGGACCAAACACAGACCCCTTATAGACACCATACTTCATTTTTGAGAGCATAGAGTGTAGATTATTTACAAAAACAAACTGGTACTGGTTGATCAGATAAGATTTAAACTAAGAAAGTGCCAGTCCCTTAATACTGTTTTCTTAATAATGTTTTCTAGCCTATTCAGGTAAAATATCATGATCTGTAGTGTCAAATGGTGCCCTTAAACCTAATAGATCAAGAAAATCAACAAGTCCATTATCTGATGATATTAATAAATTATGCTATTAGTAAATTACCGTAATTCATGCTGATTTAGTGCTATGATGAGGCCTGAATCCTGACTGTTTAATAAGTACTGTTCATTTAGAGATGTTTAGAGAGAATGTAATTTAGAGAGAATGGTAAAATCACCTACAATTAAAGCTTTATCTGTTGAAAGTACTAAGCAAAAAAGAAAGTTAGCAAATCCCAAATAAATTCTGAGTTAGGGCCGGGAGGGCGGTAAATAGTGATGAGTTAAAAAGAGTATGGTTTAGACTTGCATATTGATGGATCGGTCACATTAAGAATCAGTATTTTTAAATTAATTAAAGTTATAATAGGATTCAGCAGTAACACCTAGATCCTTGTCAAAAAATTGTGGCTACATAACCCTACTTAGGAGGCGAGGCTTCATTAAGGCTAAATATTCATCCTGTCTAATCCAAGTTTCTTTACGACAGTGTATGTGTAAGTGTTTAGCAGTGATTAATTCATTTATAATCTCATGTTAAGTTATCCTAGCTTAAGTATAAGATTATTTATATGAGATGCATCTGTAGATAGTCAGCACCGAACTAACCCTGCAATAAGACTATGGGCAATATTGCAGGAGATGAGAGCAGCACCTTCTCCAGTGGGGTGGACACTGTCCTGTTCTAACAGGCCAGACTTACCCTCAAATGTTTGTCCAGTTGTCCACATTGTTTTTAGAGCACAACTTGGTCTTCAACTTCATCCACTGTAACCTGCCGTAGGCTTTGTTCACCTTACCACATTGGGATGGGACCAGAGCACAGTAGTGCATCAGATCATCGTCTTTGCAACTCTAACCACCTCTACAAAATTTTTCTTAGTTACCTTTATCTATAGCATAACCTATATCATTGGCCCCTACATGAACAACTATGCTAGAAAATCTACAACTATGGCGTTTACCAAAGTTCCCTGTTCTGTCTGGCATTCTGGGTCCCTGAAACGCTAGATGCTGGTGTCCCTAAAGGGGTAGCTAATTTTACATTTCACAAAGTAGAGTCATCTATGACCAGAGCTCCTTAAACAGGCTATTTAGTGGGTGTTTTTCTGAGGAGGGAATACCTGTTCGACACGTGAATAGGAGTGAGTCTCTGGTGGGCAAGCATTGTGACTATGTTGATGAATCGTGGAAGAATAGCCGGACACAACATGCCACACTCGGGACAGAGAACAAGCTCAGCACCAACTATGTTACTGGTAATATAATTAATCAATTAAATGTGCTTTGCTTTTTTTGTGAGGTTGTGGGTTGCCGATATATGGTGTGGATACGGGTGATACAGACGATAGTACAGTGGACTTCTTGCTGTAGGTCCTCATATGCTGCAGCCAGTGGTGTGCTACAGGGCTTGATTAAAGTGTCGATGGAAAGTCAGTAGAAAGTCACAGGAAAAAGTCACCGCAGAAAGAATGTGGGTAACGGATGTTAAGTTATGAAATTGAACTATAGCGAAGATAAAGCTAAGGTGAAGGAAATCTGGTGATTTGCTAACAGCTATTCAACAAACGTGCTTTGCCTGTAGCCCCGTAAAATTTATATATACTGATTAATGGCAAATAGAATCCACATGTAACAGGAAGGAAAATAATTATAAATAAAATGCTGCATGATGAAAAATTTATCTATAATGGCGAAATAAAACAGAAAACAACTAAAAGCAACAAACTGCTAGGAGCTATAAACCAAGTGCAGGGGCAAAGCAAATCAAGGTTGCCCACAGCCATGTCTTTAGTAATGTGTGCAGAATGAGGTTTTGTATTGTCTTGTTCAAATATGCAGTTTATATCACTCTTAAATCTCACTGTATGTTTCTACATTATTGGCCCCATAACAGAAGAAGAAATTATTATAATACTTTTGCCAACAGCACTGACACACCCCCATACCATGATAGACCCTGGCTCTTGAACTTGCTGCTGACAACAATCTGGCTATTCCTTTTTGTCTTTTGTTAAGCATACAGGCTTTTCTTCCAAAAAAGTTCTGTAATAGTGATTTGTCTGACCACAATACACATTTCCAGTGTGTTATATTCTATCCCAGATGCCTCTGAACCCAGAGTAGTCATTGCTGCTTTTGGAGATGGTTAATATAAGGCTTCTTTGGAATGCAACTCAGTGTTGTGGAGCTGGACAATAGTTTGCCAAAGTAATTTTGTTCTTTATGTACTTTATGTACTGAATTCATCCCAATTCCTTGACTCTTTTAATGATATTATGCTCTGTGGAATATGCAAATCCATTCCTATCTTTTTTCAGAAACATTGTTTTTAAAAGTTTCTCACACATTTCTTGACAAACGGGAGATCACATGCCGATCTTTGTTCCTCAAAGATGTTTTAAAAACAAATTGCTTTTGAAACAAATCATGATTATAGTCAGTTATGCATTAACAAGTTATCCTGACAGAAATGAGCTTTCATGTGTTTATGCTATCTACAGAAATCAAAGTAAGGGTAAGACACACTTGTTTCTACACTTATTGTTCATGTTATCAGGTCCACTTACAATGGAGATGCACTTTGTAGTGCATTATAGATTGTAGTTGCTCAGCATACTTTATTGACTTCCTTTCACTATTTAGGTTGTGGATCATTCTCAGGTCTGCTTAGTGATGGTGGCATGTTGGTGTGTATTGTTTTTGTATAAGTAGATTACACACAGCATTACTGCATGTTAGTGATTTAGCTGTACTTAGTATATATCAAGACGGATCATGTGACAACTGATTAAGGACTATTGGATGAGTAGCACAAAGTGCATTAGCAGATGAGCTTCTATCTCAGTTGTTACACAACCCCAATTCCAATGAAGTTGTGACGTTGTGTAAAACATGAATACAAACAGAATACGATGATTTGCAAATCCTCTTAAACCCATATTTAGTTGAATTACAAGATATTTAATGCTCAAACTAAAAAATGTTTTGTGCAAATATTCACTCATTTTAAATTTGATGCCTGCAAAATGTTCCAAAACAGTTTGGATAGGGGCATTTTTACCACTGTGTTAAATCACCTTTCCTTCCAATGTACTTCATAAACCGGCACACATTTTCAATAGGAGACAGGTCTGGCAGTACTCGAACTTTTACTATGAAGCTGCGCTGTTGTAACGTGTAGAATGTGGCTTGGCATTGTCTTGCTGATATAAAAAGGGGCATCCGTGACAAAGACACTGCTTGAATGGCAGCATATGTTGCTCCAAAACCTGTATGTACCTTTTAGCATTAATGGTGCTTCACAAATGTGCAATTTACCCATGCCATGTGCACTCACACACCACTACACCATCAGAGATGCTGGCTTTGTGCTGATAACAATCTGGACAGTCCTTCTCTTTGGCCCAGATGACATATTGTCCATTATTTCCAAAAACAACCGGAAAAAATGTGGACTTGTCAGACCAAAGGACACTTTTCTACTTTGCTTCAGTCCATCTCACATGAGCTCAAGCCCAGAGAAGCCGACGGTGTTTCTGGGTGTTGTTGATGTATGGATTTCGCTTTGCATGATGGAGTTTTAACTTTCACTTGTAGATGTAGATGGATGAACTGTGTTTATTGACAGTGGTTTCATAAGTGTTCCTGAGCCCATGTAGTAATATCCATTACAGAATAATGTCGGTTTTTAATTCAGTGACGGCTGAGGGATCAACGGTCATGTGCATTCAATAGACTTGTCACTTACTTTCAGAGGATCTGGAAAATTCTCTGCGTCTTTTGGTGATAATATGGACTGTAGATTATGAAATCCCTAAATTCCTTGCAATTGTACGGAATGATAAGTTATTCTTAAACTGTTTTACTATTTTCTCATGCAGTTGTTCACAAAGTGGTGAACCTTGTTTGTAAATGACTGAGCCTTTCTGGGATGCTCCCTTTATACACAGTCATAACTTTCAATTGACCTATTCATCTGTGGAATGTGCCAAACAGGCATTCCTTAACTTTCCTAGTATTTTGTTGCCTCTTTACCAACTTTTTTGGAACATGTTGCAGGCATTAAATGCACAATGAGTGAATATTTGCCAAAAAAAACAATAAAGTTTATCTGTTTGAACAGTATTTGTAAATCCTTGTATTCTGTTTTTATTTATGTTTTACGTGATTTACTTAATTGGAATTGGGACTGTATCTACAATGTGGACCAACAAGCTAGGTGTGTCTAGAGCAGATAAAGAGTGAGTTTTTAAAAACTAGTAAATCACTGATATGTCTGATATGTTGTGTCACAATGCACGCTACAATTTCACCACGGCATCAGTGTCACTACAGTGCTGAGAATAATCTGCCATCCAAATAGTATTTGCTCTGTGGTCATTTTCTCCTGACCATTAGAGAAAAGGGTAAAAGGCATCTAACAAAATATTTGGAGCAACAGTTGGACTACAATCTGTAATTATAGAATTATATAGTGCATGTGTATGTTGAGAGGAGCTGAAAAAATAGCAAAGGAGGTGGTTTTACTGTAATTTTAGTGTAAAATATAAGACATGATCTATATCTGTTTACTTATTCTGTTAAATTGTGTCCTACTCTAGTCTGCATACTATTTGCTTCTGATCTTTAATTGGAATTTTCCCTGAATTTAACCTACCAGGACGAACATTTCTAAAGCTGTTGCATTAGTACACGTGTATGGTTTATCTTGAACATTGTTTAATTTACCAGAAATGTACAAACTTCTAATGGAAGCCTACTTTTTTGCCTGTGTATATTTCTTTTATAGAGCAGGTTATGGCACTTGATGCTCAGAATATTGTAGCAGTGTCATGTGGTGAAGCCCATACTCTTGCTCTGAATGACAAAGGACAGGTTTTTGCATGGGGCCTGGCATCTGACGGACAACTTGGCCTTGCCAATATGGATGAATGTATGCGTGTGCCCAGGTGAACTAAATTTGCCTTTTTTTTAAGGGCATGTCTGTACACTATACTGTGCTCAAGACCATATGGCTTATAATGATGCAAAGATAATAGAAAAGAGACAATATGCTAGCCTTCCACTGCAGAAAATGGGTTCAAGTCCCACTAGCACCTTGTGGCTGGGTCTGGCATTGCAGGAACGATTGACTGTGTCTGAGGGAGTTTTAATTGGCCAGCAGCAGGTGTTACAGTAACTTTCACCTACAGTATAGTTTTGTTAAAAAGTATATGTGAAGTGGCTTTAATGTTAAAATTGTAATTAACTTGTTTTTTGTACAGAACCATAAAGAGTTTGTCAGAGATACACATTGTCCAGATCACCTGTGGGTATCGACATTCCCTTGCACTTTCAAAAAGTAAGTCTTTGTTCTTTAGGGTTTTTAAAAATTGGCAAAATTGCTTTATAAAGTACCCCCAACCCCCTAAAGTGAACTACACTTGTATTATTTGTGAACAAGAAACTGGCATCTAATTGTAGATTTGGAAAATGATTGTTTCTTTTGTTATTATTTTTCTTAATCTTAGCAGGTATGTTCATGGATGAGGAAAGTGCCATCTGTCACTATATATATGTACATAGGGGTGGATGATACAAGCTAGATCTCATATCACAGTATTTTACAATATCAATAGGATGACAATATAATAGAATGTTTTATGAAAAATAAATATATAAAACTGTATTAATTATTTTGTATTACTAATAATCTAAATACTTATGATTTATGACTTAAAATGTAAACTTATAAAGTCAAAATATTAGGGTGAGTAAATTTAGTTGAAAATCTGGCTTATCTCTGTGTTTGCCAATTGCAGATATTCTTTTGTCTCTGTGTCTCTGTGTGTCTCTGTGTGTGGGTGTTTGGGTGGTCGAGCTGTTTCACTGTTCCAACCCTTGATAAATTCAGAGATCGTGTCATGCTGGTATTAACTTTAATTCCAGTATGCCTCCCAGCCCCACTTTTACCTAACCCTGGTAAAACAGAAACTCAGGGATGCACACTTAATTCCTAATGCAGTCGTTTATGTTGGGATATTAAATGTGTTAATCACAAAGAATGATATAGCGCTTTTTACAATGGTGCATTGTCTCAAAGCAGCTTTACAAACTTATATTATCTTAAAAGGCAAATCCCAAATTGAGTAAGTTTAGAGCAACAGTGGAAAAAGGAAAAACTTCCTGAAAGTGGTAGAAAGAAACCTCGGGAGGACCAAGACTCAACAGGGGACCCATCCTCCATGGGTGGCCTGCATGTTAAATAAATAAATAAGCAAAATTAGGAAAACAATTTAAATCAATAACAAATGAATAATAAAATTTAAATTAGTAATAAAATAAATAAACTAAATTATAAAAGAAATATATTATAAAATGAGTCCTCAGTGGGAGGTCCCTGGAGGCACATCATCTCCTAATGTCCAACCGATGGAGGGAGTAACTGCACTCTGGTGGGACTGGTTTTTGTTGATGAAGACCAGTAGAGTGATACTGCGCATCTAAGTGTGTGGTGTTGAAACTGGTACCGGAACATCAGCTCTGAAAGAAAAATTTAACTGGTAACCAGTGTAGAGACGACAGAACAGGACTTATATGATCAAATTTTCTAGTTTTAGATAGTACTTCAGCTGCTGCATTCTGTACTAGTTGTAGTTTATTTAGAGATTTACTTGAACATATTGTTAGTAAAGTGTTACAGTAATCCAGTAGCGAGGTTATAAATGCATGAACTAGGTTTAGAATAGATGCAGCCAGCCGGTCTTTTGCAATCTTGGGTCTGACTTATAAAACTTCAGTTTCATCAGAGTTAATTAAACAGAAATTAAACGACATTCAAACTTCCTTAACACAATTCTCTATTTTACTGATTGTAAGGCCATCATTTGGATCAGCTGATATGTACAGCTGTGTATCATCTGCATAGCAGTGAAAACTAATACCATGCTTATGAGTAATTGAGCCTACAGTTAACATGTACAGGGAGAATAATAGCTAGCCAAGCACAGAACCCTAAGGGGATCTGCTTCACTTTTGACAGCTTAGGGCGTTGATTATTTACATAAACAAACTGGTACCGGTCAGTCAGATAGGATTTAATCTAAGACAGTGCCAGACCCTTAATACCTATAGTGTTTTTGGCCTATTCAGTAATAGATATAATGATCTATTGTGTCAAATGCTTCACTCAAATATAACAGAACAAGAAAAGAAACACATCCATTATCTGATGACATTAATAATCATTAAGTTCCATAATTAATGCTGTTTCAGTACTTTAATTGGGGCCTGAATACTGACTGAAATGCTTGAAATGAAATGCATAAATAGGGTAACTACAGAGCTGCTGGTAGTCTTTTTCCAAGATTTTGAAATTGGTCTGTAATTAGACAGCACACAAGGGTCACAATTGGCTTTTTTAATCAGTGGTTTAATTATGACACATTTAAAGGATTTTTTACATAACCACAGTTAAGGGATGAGTTTAATATAATAAGTAATGGTTCTATAATAGGGGATGGTAATTATTTGTAAATATTTAGGAATCGGATCTAATAAGCATGTTGCTGACTTTGATGAACTAATCAGTGAGGGCAATTCAGTAATATTAATTAGAGTAAAATATTTAGTTCTTACAGCTAAGTAAACATACATCAGCACTAGTGCTGGAGGGTTTCTGAAGAAATGTTTGATTTGATGAGCATTGAGTTTTATGCCTAAAGTTTTTATCTTATTGTTAGAGAAAGTTTGTTACTGTTAAAATCATGCTGAACTTCAGAGTCACTTTCTGGAATGTTTTTATTGTTAATGTTTATTTTGGAGACTATATTAAATAGAAATCTAGTATTATTCAGATTTTTTTAAAGGTATCGGTATGGTCATTGTACCAATTTGCTATCCTTTTTTTCTAGAAGGTTATTTATTAATAAACGCAGCTGGAGTATCATATGTAATCGGGCACTTGGCGTGATAATCGGGAGTAGACACATTTTATTTGATACATATAGCTCAAAAACTAAGACATAAACATCTAGGTTATCTGGTAATTTTATATCTAAAGTATGATTACAGCAGTGGGTTGGTCCCATCACATTCTGAGTGATACTCATGGATTATTTTCAAATGAAATGTTAAAAACTCCTACAGTTAAAGCCTTTTCTGTTGAAAGCACTAAGCTAAAAAGAAAGTTAGCAATTTCTGAATAAGTCCTAAATACTGACAAGGAGGAAGTAAATAGTCCTGAGCTGAAAAGTATTTGTTTTAGACTTACATAACAATAGATTAAAAATCAGTATTTCAAATAAATTATACTTGTATTGGGATTTAGCACAAACACCTAGATCCTAGAATCTTTAGAATACAAAATTTCTCACGTGCTGCATTAAAATGTCTTTAATATGTTCCTGTGGTTTCCCTCTAAATGAAGGATTACAAACAGAGACATGTTCTTTCCTCTGGTTAAATGATGAACAGTTTATGTGTGCACATATATGGTGAAATCTGGCCCCAAGTTTTGTTCTCATAATGAAAAAGGCTAATTTATGTGTTAAATGTGAATATTAACATTGTGATGTTTTAGGATGTCATGGATGTCATGGATGACTCAGAAGTGGAAAATAGACCAACCTGATAAATAAAGTGATAAATAACAGTATGACGTTTTGATATAAACCTTCTAAGTAGACTTAAGTTGAAGGTATTATATTCATTTTTTGCTCACACTTTGTCACTGAGTAAGGAAAAAGAAACTGTAGTGCAGAGATATCCCAACCTCACAATGAATGTGTGTGTGGCTCTTTCTCTGGCCATGTGTCTATGACTGTAGACCCCCTGGCTAACATCAGATCACGGCTATCAAAACAGCACTAATTAAAGAGAAGTGAGTGTTTGGCTACTCGTACAAAAATACACCTGCTCCCACCATGAGGGCCATCCTCATTGTGTATGTGTGTATGTGTGTGTGCATGTGTGGCAGGATGTCTGACAGTGTTTACCACTAAGTGTTAGTGCAAGAGAGATGGAAATCTATGGAGACCGGTATGTTTTTAGTGTGGCCTGTCATAAAAAAGGATCTAATGTGGGCTGTGTTAAACATGCTCATCTACACGCGCACACACACACACACACACACACACACACACACACACACACACACACACACACACACACACAGAAATACAGACATTATCTTATGATCTTTCATTCATGGATCCTGAAGTTTCATTGTGCGTTTCTTTTACCAACTCTGCTAAGTGTGCCCCCACACCCCCGCCCCCCATCCATATGCTGCATTCCATGCTGTATGCAACGCAGCTTGTTTCCTGATATTGCACATTGTTTGCCAACTTCAAAGGGATCCATTTTAAACATGTGTCCATTTAAGACTGAACAGGAATACGTAGCGTCTGGTTTGTATTACGCTGCTCCTCTTAAGTATTAACATGTGGTTGCGCTAATAAGAGCATACATGTACTTACAGTGCAGGGCTGACATGTGACCATAGGGCATGTACATGTACACACATCAGGGCTTTTATTATGCTGAAAACACAAGTTATACTTTTTTATGGAGATATTAATCATTATTAATGATAAGCATGCAGTAAGTTTGTAGAAGATCTATTGATAGTCTGTTTTTACAATAATCTTCTTTATTATTTATAAATGATACATTATATTGTCAAATGTGCTATAACTATTGTTAATATGCCCTGCCATATTAATAATTTCATTTCATCGGATGGGTTTTACCACTAATAAGAAACTAAACTAAGATAAATAAAGTTACTGTGGCATTAGGTGTGGTGTCACATAGTGAAGGAAGGTTTGATGTCTTAGTGTGTTTAACCTGGGCCACAGACTGACAGACAGGCCAGACACAGGGTCAGCGTTTAGCTTAGTGCCTCTCCTGACAGGGAGCAGATCCTGTGTGTGTGTGTGTTTGCTATGCATTTAGAGGTTAAGGTTAGGGTAAGGTGTAAATGTGGAATTAATTAGCTACAGTAAGTCAGTGGAAAGTTACCAAAAAAAATTATAGTGCAAAGACTGTCTGTCTATATTTGAAGACATGTTTTGCACTTTTATTTAAGTAGATGGAGATAATTTTAAAACAATATGTATTATGAAAATCTTAGATCTTCCATCATGGGTAATATGCTTTGATCGCATCAACAGTCACAGTCCACTTTTTTCTGCCATAAAATTAAGCCAGGATACAGTAAATACTAAAACAGCCTGAATAGAGGTGAACAGTTTCTATGCTCATTTGGTAACATTGTGATAATGTATCATTGTTTCATTTTGTTTTAGGGCTTAAATAATTTAGTTAAATACAAACAATAATGTACTTTTACACTGTAAACCAACTCCACAGTCGAATCTTTCAAAACAAATCACTGTTATTGTCCCAGTATGCTCCTGACCATCAGCTCTGTTGATAAATGCTAATAAACAAATGTGCAGATGTTTGAATGTCTGTGTTTATATGTCCATGTGTGTATGTCTGTTTTGAAGTTGGTAACTGTTTGTTCCCAGCTGTGCTTTTAGATGTGTTCTCCAAACACGCCAGGCTGTTGCTCAGCCCCGCTAATGAACGTTTATGGCCTCTTGGGATGCATCGGCAAGCGCAGGAAATTGATCAGATGGACATTACCATGGTGACCTGCAAGAGCATGGAGATTAGTTACTTATCATATCCAAACTAGACAAAGGCTGAATCTGATCTTTGGATGGACAGCATCGCAATAAACCACAAGCTATTTAATAAAGGGTGCCTTTAGCCAGATTTGTTATTAGTTTGGAGATATATATATATATATATACACTACCGTTCAAAAGTTTGGGGTCACTTAGAAATTTCCTTATTTTTGAAAGAAAAG